>JASCZW010006602.1:0-88814 GCA_034211315.2 Aedes japonicus
AAACCAATTCCCCTTATTCACTAAAACAACTTGAGAACGGTAAATACTGCTGAGTATTAAAATATTTTATCTGTATGACCCTTTTTGGTAAGTGTAGGGACGGGACGCAATAAAAAATGAATTTAATTCCACATCCGCCTTCAGAGATCGGACTGAAAAACAGTTCTCTGTCTGGTGAAAGGTTTTGTTCCAAAAGATTGAAGGTTGAGAATATTTGACTTTTGCATTATCCGATATCATCGCAACCAATTATTGGTGGTGGCAGAAAAATATACAATACCATCCCCCGTTTCTGGATGGAGTTCGGCTTATTGATATGAATCTCTTTACCGCGCTCTTTTCATTTAACAATTAATGGCTTAGATGGTGAAAAAGCCTGCACTTGTCACGTTCGCAATGACGTGTACTAAAACAATAGCATTTATGCTAACAAGACCTGCATCATTCCGTGATTTCCCCATTTGGGCTACTGCAGCCTAACGACTTGTTTTTATGAAAGAAACTGGCTCGGTGTTTCTGGCTTCTTGCATTGCTTACGAATTAACGTTCTTCGCCAGAATCCTGTGAAAACCGCCGAAAAGATAAAGCCTTCCACAACTGTCTGCCTCGCTACTTCACCCATACCTACCGCACCACGACTTCGACACTCTTCTCTACAATCGCAGTATGATGCTTTTGATTTTGCGCTTTAGGTACGCTTATTAGATGTCTGTTGTCACACATTTGACTATGTTGACAGCATCAGTTCCAATTGATTTATACACCGGCGGCATACACTTGCCTGCAATTGGCTGAATCGCTCAAATAAAACACAGCAATTCATCATTCTCAATTTGCGCACTATTAATGACCGATACTATGCAAAACATACCTCATCTTCATCGCCATTCACTGCTACGTACCGCGCCGTCATACCGAAGGCGCGTAAACCGGGCGTTATTTTTGAACGTGACATTTTATAGCCGTACTGGCGCCGCCCTCGACCACCACCGCAAAGCGCCGCAGCACATACCGAGCCTCCTTTTCATCATTTAACCACCGCTCCGCTGCTCCCCACCATTTCTCTGTGGTGCGCGTTATCTCCTTCGTTTCCTTTATAAGTTTATCGGCAACTCGCTTTGATGCTCATGCTCCCCATGAAGGCCTGGTGGCTGGCTGGGTTCGCCGACCGTGCGCGCGGCACGTACGTGGCTTCTGCTGGTGCCACGTCACCAGTCATCCATCGCGCGTCGTGCGTCACCAAGGCTCTCCCGGAAGTTAACGAAGGTTTTCAGCATTGTAAAGACCTTTGCAACAAACCTTCGCAGATACCATGCCAGGCGATCTGTAAAGGTCATCTCAGCGTTGATGCAGCCGCGCTTCATGCTGCCGCCGTCACCGCATAACAGCCAGAGCCGGGTTTACGTTCATTGTGGAGTAGAGCATGGAGGCGTCGTCGAGATGCTGGAGGAACACTGCAAAACTATTGTTTGATGGTTGGTTAACGAACAATTTGTACATAATATGCTGGCAATTGGTACGTCGAAATGGGCCTGTCAAAGTACCAAATATATCAGCTCTTTATAAGTAGAATCGTAGCTGTTGTGCTGGGGCGGAAAGATCATATCTTGTTCTGTAGGTAATGCTGCTTACCAAAATGGCGACAGCAGAGCCAATTTATCGTTCAATTTAATTCTTCAACAATTTATTATAATAATTTGTAATTCAAATCTTTTTTTTTTTTTAATAAAAAAATTAATCATCTCTTAATAATTTTGAATAAAAATCACAAAAGCAAAAAATTAGTAGCTAATACTATGATCTGTTTTTGTGGTCTGTACGCTGAACAAATAAATATTTCTTTTTCATTCGTTTCAGACTGTTTGAGTGGCTGAAAATTAACGCTACAATAGGAAAAAATGTTCTGCAAAACATATCTTCATATGGTCATACTATTTCCATACCTCACATATCTATTATTTGGTTGCCAATAAAAATACAAAGCGCACCTTATAAAGATTATGAAGTTTATATCTTGATTAAATTGAAATTGAAAAATGTTTTAATGTAGCGCTAAACTTTGCATGATGAGTATTTCGACATCAGATACTGAAGAATATCACAGGTAACACTATTGTTCTTTCCAGCCGCAAGCATCATCTCTTTATTTGTTGATAAAACTACATTCATTTACTTTGTCCACTACATCATCTATGCATCTTTATTTGCGAGGAAGTAATGACTGCGAAAGATGAAAAGCCCACTCTAAAATAGTTGCCGTCGTCATCATTAACTGAAAATCACCATTACATCTTCTAAATGAAAAATCTTAATGCCGAATATGCAAGCCTTTTGGCACAGTCATTAAGCATGAATGACAACGCAGCTGTCCAAACTGGCGATGCCGTGGTTGGTTTTTGTTGATGTTTGTTTTCGTTCTCTTTAACGTTAAAGTGTCGTGGAGTTTTGATATGATATTAACGACATCGCCATCTAAGCGAACACGGAAATTATTGCGGGACCGAAAATGTCGTAGCAAAATAGCGGGCTAGTAGTACTGCTGCAAGAACGGCAAAAGGCGCTTCTCGGAGGACACTCAGATTTGTAGATCTCGCCATTTACTGTGCCCTTTGTCACGAAAGGCTCACTCCTCAGTCCGCAAGAGCAGATGGCCTGCCAAATGAGATATTTGGAGGTGAACTTCGACATTTTCTTCTTCTCTTAAATTTGTCGTCCACATAGAACTTGCTCTTGCCGGTGAAAAACTCAACCCCGGAATTTAGCTTGAAATCGGCTCTTATAAACGTTTCGTCGTTCATCACACAGCAGCCATATTTTGTCAGCATCTTCTCGTAGAGATTCCGTGCCTGAGGTTTTAGCCGTCACGATTGTTGCCGCTCATCGCGGTTTGGGAAGTTCTGTACCTTGTATGTATATAGTCCAGCTCTCTTCTTTGCATTCTGGACGTAGCTCTGCGACATGCCGAGCTTTTAGCCAAATCACGGCTAGAGACGTTGGGATTTGCTTTAATCATCCGCTTCACCTTTCCCTCCGTCGTTTTGTTCTCCGGTCCCGGTTTTCTTCCTGCTCCTTTTGCCGTGGTCCAACGTCAACCACTCCTGGAACCGCTTCAACACTCTGGAGACGGTTTGAATGGTGAATGTTCAACATTTTTCCCAACTGCCGGTGCGACAGGTCAGGAAATTCCAGGTGTTTGGAAAGAATAAAAACACAACTTCGAGTTTGACAGCATGTAAACAATACACATCAATAGAGAAAGTGTGCAAAAATTTGGTTGATTTTTACCCAATGGTAAAAAGTTATGCCCTGTTGAATGTGTCACAATAATTTCGTGTTCGCCCTTTAGAAGCAGCGCTACCAACGGAAGAGCAACGGCTTGGCGCTGCTACTCTTGAGGATAGCTGGAGAAATACTCCCGTGGTTTAGTTGTTCGAAGTACCTTTTTCCCTCGTAAAGACATCCACAAAACCACTTGGAGATCACCGGATCAACGAACAGAGAATCAAATCGACCATGTTCTATTCGACGGGAAATTCTTTCTCCGATGTCATCAACGTTCGCACCTACCGCAATGCAAATATAGACCTGGACCACTACCTAGTTGCAGTATGTCATGCGCTCAAAACTCTCGACGGTGTACAACAAGCGTTGAATTCGGACGCCACGACCTAACATTGAGCTACTACGGGATACCGGAGTTGCCCAGGAATACGCGCAACAGCTAGAAGCAGCCCTACCTAACTGGAAGAGCAGCTTGGCGCTGCTTCTCTTGAGGATGGCTGGAGAAATATTCGAACGGCCATTATTGGATAGCACTGCATTAGTGACAATAGGTATTTCTGCACTGAATCGAAAAAAATGACTGGTTTGATGGCGAATGCAAGCAGTTGGTAGAGGAAAAGCATTCAGCACGGGCGAGAATGCTGCAACACCGTACGAGCAGCGACTATGGAACGGTATAGACAGGCACGGAACAGACAAAATTCTATTCTTCTGAAGGAAAAAGCGCCAGAGGGAAGATCTGGAGACCGCGAAGAAATGGAAGCACTGTACCGTGATAACGACACGCAAATTCTATGAGAAGTTGAAGAGGGCTCGCGCAAAGGCTACGTACCACAAGCTGATGTGTGCAGAGACCTGGATAGCAACCTTCTCACAGGAGAGTGTGAGGTGATTGAAAGGTGGAAGCAGTACTTTGACGAGCACCTGACCGGTAATGTTACAGCGAACGAAAGTGGCACGGTAATGAATCTAGGAACACGCGCAGAAGATGACAGGACCCCGACCCCAACCCTTCAGGAAGTTGAGGAGGAAATTGGTTGGTTGAAAAACAACAAAACCGCTGGTGTTGACCAACTCCCAAGCGAGCTATTGAAATACGGTGGTGAAGCACTGGCCAGAGCGCTGCACTGGGTAATTACCAAGATTTGGGAGGAGGAATGTTTACCGGAGGATTGGATGGAGGTAATAGTGCGTCCCATCTATAAAAAGGGCGACAAGCTGGATTGCTACAATTATCGTGTGACCACGCCACTGAAGCGCTGCCTACAAGTTGCTCTCCCAAATACTATACCGCTGCCTGTAACCAATTGCAAAGGAGTTCGTGGGGCAATACCAAGCGGGATTCATGGTTGCCCGCGCTACTACGTACCAGATTTTCGCAATTCGGCAAGTGTCTGCAGAAATGTCGCGAATACGTGCCCACATCATGTTTTCATCGATTTCAAATCAGCGTATGATACAATCGATCGAGACCAGCTATGGCAAATCATGCACGAATAAAGGGTTTCCAGAAAAACTGACGCGGTTGATCAAAGCAACGATGGGTCGAGTGAGTGTGTGTCGTCCGAATATCAGGGACGCTCTCGAGTCGCTTCGAATCTCGGAGAGAGTTACGGCAAGGTGCTGGATTGTCGTGTTTGTTGTTCAACATTGCACTGGTGGGTGTGATTTGAAGAGCTGGGATAGACACGTGTGGCTTATGATCTTCAGGAAGTCTATCTTACTATTTGGCTTCGCCGACGACGTTGATATCGTAGCACGTAACTTTGAGACGATGGCGAAAACGTATATCAGACTTAAGGCTGAAGCTGGTAGGATTGGGCTTGTGATTAATACGTTGAAAACAAAATACATGTTAGCCTCCTAGAACGAGTTCAGATCGACGGTGATGAAATCGAGGTAGTAGACGAATTCGTGTATCTGGGCTCATTGGTGACCGCCGATAACGACACCAGCAGAGAAATAAAAAGGCGCATTATGGCTGGCAATCGTGCTTTGGACTCCGAAGTACGCTAAGATCGAACAAAGTTTGCCGAACAACAAAGTTGACCATCTACAAGACATTAATTAGACCGGTAGTTCTCTACGGCCACGAAACATGGACATTGCTAGTGGAGGACCAACGTGCCCTTCGGAGTCTTTGAACGGAAGGTGCTGCGTACCATCTACGGTGGAGTGCAGATGGAAGACGGAACGTGGAGGAGGCGAATGAACCACGAATTGCACCAGTTGCTGGGAGAACCTCCCATCGTACACATCGCAAAATCGGTCGACTACGATGGGCTGGGCATGTCGTAAGAATGTCAGACGACAGCCCTGTGAAAATGGTTCTCGAAAACGAACAGACAGGTACAAGAAGAAGAGGCGCGCACCGAGCAAGGTGGATCGATCAAGTAGAAGGTGACCTGCGGACTCTCCGCAGACAGCAAGGCTGGCGAGGTTACAGCCATGGACCGAATACAATGGAAAAACTTCTGTGTACAGCAGAGGCCACGCTGGCTTCAGTCTGGTTGGTAAGGTAAGTAAGCGCGCCGAATGTCTTTTGCGCAAATTCTCCGTCTATTTTTTAAAGGCGAAAATGGAAAAAAATATCGAGAGACTGAGTGGAATTTTTGTAATTATTGCAGGTAACCTGCGCTATAGTCTGTTTTTACTGCAGGTAATATCTCTGGCTTGCAATGGCATTTCAAAACAATTTGCTAAAAAATTATACCTGTCTTGCAAGCAAAATAAAAAAAAAGGAAAATGTATGAGGATCTTTCGCATCAATAAACAAAACTGGTTTTATTGCTATGATATTCTAAGCTAGATTCGAAGCAATTTTAACCGAAATCTTGATTAACACGTCTTCGTGCTTTTATGCTGAGTAAGCTTCTTTATAACCAAATCTAGTCCTATAAAAGTATTTTCAACCGCTATAAAACTTGCGTGTTGCTTGAGATTCCATTACTGCCAAAACAAACCGAATTCCGCAACTGCAACAGAAAAGTTGGTTTATTTGACAGCGTTCGGCAATATTTGAGTAAACCGATGGTCGGTTATTTTTTATTTTTTATTATTGTGAGAGAGTTAAAAATTAACGAGAACTCGGTTATTCCATTTTGAACCTAACAGACTACCGAGCGTTCAGCACATTCAACCGATTTCAGTATTATTGTTTAAGTGTGTATGTTATGAAGTTGTTTCAACACGGTTTGTTTAGAAATAGAGTGTAGGTTGCAGATGATATAGACCGAACTCTCAAAAGATAAGCTTTTTCTACACGGAATAGAATTCAAAACATTTTTATTGAAATAAAAAACAAGGAAAATTCCACATAATTATGACGTGTTCACATAAAAACAGAACCCTCTGAGAAACACAAATCTAGACAAAATCGTCAAAAGGTCGAAAGTAACATTTGTAAACAATGACTAAAAACGTAAATTTCCTGGAAATGCCAGGTTGCTAGTATCTACATCCACTACCAACGGAAAAGTAATTACTCCTTTTATATATTTCTGGTGCTATTTGGTTTGGGGGAGCAAGCAGAACCCAGAAAAATACGCTAGAAGTCATTGTTTACAAATGTTACTCTCGACCTTTTGACTATTTTGTCTAGAAATGAACTTTATGTAAGATATGAAATGTATGTGAGGGCGCACATAGTAGCTACATGTACATAAAGAAAGTTTGTGTTAACAGCTACCATTTGATGTAGAAGGAGATGTTCGCTCATCACCATGATGGCACCAATTGATGATCACATTGGAAAAAAATCATGTGTTGGACACATAGATAATGTTGTTCGTGTACGAATAAACTAATGCCGCCTGCTTGTCGAGAACGAGCATCACTCATACGGAAGATCCCCCTTTCATCGAGTCAACGAGTAGTCGTCCCAATGAGATGTCATCACAACGGAGGCCAGGGTACTCAAATTATGATGATGTGGTAGTAGATTTCTATTTCCGCCCGTCCATGAAACTAAATGAGTATTCAAGGGTAACCCGCACGTGAACCGACCTTTTTATAGTATCTTCCTACGTTCTCAGACCAATCAATTGTGCAGAAGAAGAGTGAACCAAGTCCCAAATTAGTAAATTAAGAAATTGAATTTAGAGTATGAGTTTAGCGAAAATTGAAGTAGTAAAAGTGAATTAATTAGTTAAGTGCATAAAGAAATTTGAAAAACTATTAATAAAGTGTGAAATAATTAAAATTGTATAATAAAGCTTGAACAATAAAAAGAACCAAGGTTAAGAAAATATCTCTAACTACGTTGGATATCCAATGTTTTCCGCTTTGATATCGACAAATGTTATTGCTTTTTTACCAGTGTCGTGGAGGATTTATTGAAAGGAATATGCTCGCTAGAGATGATTGAAAAAAATTATCACCACAGCACAAGCTCCTTCATCGCTGGTAAAATATAACACGCGAATGAAAACAATCGGTCATAACCTAAAAGCGTTTGTATAAACATGAGTGCAAAACTACACCAACACATATGTGAAGAATGTTGAGTGATTGCACGACGCCAATGCAAAGAAAAATGTAGGAGAATTTAAGGCTCCGCAAACTGCAGCGTTTTTTGCCGCCGCACGCAGAGAAATCGCCGCGGTGAGATTACATGCGCGGCTGTATGGGGCGGACACATTTGGACATTTTTGGCAGAAGTCTGCTGTCCTCGTCTGCTCACTTCCAACCGTCAAGCGCGGGTATTCCAAAATTTCAATGGACATTAATTCTCCACGTCACATGATATTTAAAGTAACCCAGACAAATAAAACTTCTAGTAGAGAAAATCCAAAATGTGCCAGAGCAAATTTCACAATCCTTAAATTCATAGAAGGAAAAAAAGGATAATAAATCCAAATACTAACCATCACAGCGCGCTCCCAGCAAAAGCTCCCCACTACCAGCAGACCCATTCGCAAGTGAAAACATGTCCCCCTTGAGGCCACCCAAAATCGATCCTATCTCTGCCATTCCACTGGCACTGCATCTCTTGGCCAATGCCACCAACGCACAGGCAGGAAAAGCCCCAAAGTGTGGAAGGAAAATCAAATTAAAACCACAGAACCCACACCCGATTATTTACAGCAATTTCAGTTCAACCCGCAGACAATTTCCTCCTGATGGCTTCCACTCGCCACACACCCGCCCCTACGATTTGCATGCGAGTGGCAATGTGGTAGCCTGATACCGATAGAGAGCCCATACATGATTCGATATTCCCCAAAACCACATCAAGGGAGTATATCTCTAAACTCACACTCATTCTAAATTCGGTGATGCGCAAGTTTATCGGCATACCGCACTGAAGTTGTTCCTCCCGGCTTGACCCAAACCGGCGCAGTCCCCCTCGCATCCTCGTATCGGAATTTTCGGATGAAAATGGATCCACAAACTTCACACGCAAAATGCACTCTTGTTCTCGTTCCCTGACTAAAACTGCGAGTTGAGACAGAAGGTGAGAGACAGAGAGACTAGTGAAGTGGACCGATTGTCCGTCCATCCGATGAAGCTGGCTAATGACCATAATGGGTAGCATGGCCATCAGGCAGGTGGGCAGACCATACTATCGTCGGCGGTGGCGTGGTTTGGTTGTTGAACCAGCATTCGGGGCCAGCCTGCATGTGAGTACACAAGTGGAATATCAGGAGACACTCTTTTCTACACCACTGCTTAACGATATTTGATTGTCTAATTTGTATGCAAATTGAGAGTGCTACTCTTCTCGCCTCGAATCATATTTTTTGGTCCATGGCCATTCCGTGCGCAGTGCGATTGGTTGGGTGAATAAATAAAAAACCTAACCGGTTGAAATTCCTTTATTATCATGAGAGTGTATAGAGGTCGCGTGGAAGCGGACGAATATACCTGGGAAGAATAACTTAAATTTTATCAGAGGAAATTTTCTGAATGTCGAACAAACATCTCTGCTGAATATTCACGTAATGCAACAGTAATTGTAATATTCGTTGAAGCAAATGGTCTTCAAATTCCCCCCAAAGCTGCTGAAACTAACTAATAGTCCAAATTTTCCTCTTTCTCCCTTTCAGGGTTAAAATTTTCATCAGTTGCCATAAATTATCATAATGCAAAATGGAGCTATCAGCGATGGGAGGTCGTCGTCTGACCTCTCAGCAATTACAGCAACTACAACAGTCACAGCAGCAGCAGCAACAGCAGCAGGCAGACCAGCAATTTCAATCGTTTCAACAGCAGCAACACCCAACACAAGCAATGCTATTCCAACACCAGCAGCATCCCGGACAGCAAATGCCACCTACCCCGACGATGGGCGTAGGTGGAGGAATGAACCCATTGCACCGATCCGCACCCCGATTTCATGCCTCACGGCACCGGAAGGATTCGCTGGGGAAGAGTGTTAGCAAGTACATGTATCCACCCGGGTCACCCTCGATGGGGTTCAGCGAAAATATCTACCATCCCCAGACGGCGACCAACAACGGCAACAGCAACAATATGACTATGGCCAACAGTAAGCACAACCGCTATCCGGAGCCGGATCCGGACGTAATAGAAGTCTACCTGGAGGACGATCCGATCAAGCTGAAAGAAGCGGTGCGCGATGGAAAGGAGGTGAGTGTTGGTTGAACAATAATTTAAGATTGCACACTATCTTAAACGCCATACACTTAGAAACAGTTATTTTTACACATTTAGAATTGAAATGAGTTCCACTTTTCTTGAAACCCCACGGATATAGAAGCTGAATTTACATTGTGACGTATTAATGAACGGATATAAAATTGTATTTCATTTTACATGATTTTTTTGTTCAAATTTGTTTGGTTCACATTTAAGGCCTGTACTCGAATAAATTGCCTCAATTTTATCTGTGTGTAACTTTTTCGTCCGTGAGTAAAAATTGATGTGTTGGAGTGAATTGTTTGCATGTGCAAAATTTCATAACAATCGGTTCAGTGGTTATTGAGATGTCATCGAAACAAGATGAAAATCGTCGGAGAATTTTGCGCGCCGACATGAAAAATCCGTCTGCGATCATGAGATGGATCGGAAGACAACTGGGAGTCACCCATACAACTGTGTCTCGGGTGGTAAAATTGTTTAAGGAGTTCCAGCGGCGGTCTGTAAGTGGAAGAAAGTCTAGGGCAGCTGACCCTGTGAAGGCCCGGAAGGTGTTGTTTTATTTCAAGTGTAATCCGAACCTTTCAATTCGCTACGTGGCTCTGAAGGCAAAGTGTTCCGCCTGGTTCGGTCAGCAAACCATGAAACGAGCTGGGCTTCGTGTATTCAAGGTCCGCAAGGCACCGCTGGAAGCTGTATCGAGAGTGGTTAACGAAACCGATGTGTGTGGTTATGGATGACGAAACCTACATCAAGGCAGACGCAAAGCAGATACCGGGGCTGGAGTTCTACGTTGCCAAATCACGGTTTGATGTCCCGGAAGACATAAGGAAGAATAAAGTGGACAAATTCGCCAAAAAATACTTGCTCTGACTGGCCATATGCCAATGCGGTAAACTGAGTAAACACGACGGGTACCATCAACAGCGAAATTCACCGCACCGAGTGCCTCCAGAAGCGTCTGTAGCTCTTCCTGTGGTCCCACGGAGGCGAGACATTATTTTGGTCGGACCTGGCATCAAGCCATTACGCGGCGATCGACGTTGGATTGGTACAGAGACAATAACGTTGTATTATTACAAGTTAAATCGGATCAAGAATTTTACGCCAAAACACTCGATTTGCATCTCTCCATCCTCGGCTGCACTTCACACTCGCAAGATCGTTGAAAACCTCGTCTGCCCATCTAACCAATGCGCTTCACAATTTTTTTTATACCAACCGGATTTTTAGCGAACACCATCTTATTAGGATTGTTATCCAGCAGTCTCGCACCAAGTCCTGGACAGCGTATCCTTCCAGCTCTTGCCTCCTTCATATTCCTTGGTTCACCATAGAGTTAACCGAGCTCGTGATTCATTCTTCGTCGCCACATACCGTTCTGTCATCGGCAATGATGGTCCTAAGCACGCGTCGCTCAAATACACTAAGTGCTTGGAAGTGCTTGGACATCCTCTTCGAGCATGTTCCAAGTCTCTTGTCCGTAGAGAAATGCCGGTCTTATAAGCGTTTTGTACATGGTAATCTTTCTTGGCCGCAATTCCTTCTGATGCTCATAATATGCACGACTTCCACTCGACTTCCTTCATACTTAACGTCTAACGTTTTTGTCTGTCATTAGCAAAGATCCAAAGTAGACGAAGTCACCCATCACTTCAAAAGTTATCACCGCCTATCGTAGCATTGCTACCTAGGCGAGCACTGTCTCGCTTGCTACCGCCTATTAGCATGTTCTTTGTTTTCAACGCATTCACAGCCAACCCGACTTTTCTTGCTTCACGTTTCAGGAAAATGTACAGTTCTGCCATCGTTCCAATTGTTCGGCCGACAATGTCCATATCATCCAAAAAGCAAGTGAACTGGCTGGATCTCGTAAAAATCGTACCCCAGCAGTTAACAGCGGCTAGTTGCATGACACCTTCTAGACAGGAAGGTCCATCACCTTGCCAAAGTACCCGACGAGATTCACCGGCTTTTTTGCCTGAAATCTTCACGCACCATAGCACACAGTCCATGGTTGTTTTAATCATTCTTGTAAGCTTCACGGGGTAGCCATTCACGCCCACTGTCGAACGCCGCCTTGAAATCGATGAACAGATGGTGCGTAAGAACCTGGAGTTCACGACATTTCTGAAGGGTTTGCCGTACAGTAAAGATCTTGTCTGTTGTCAAGCTGTCTTTGGCGAATTCAGCTTGATCACTTTCCACGAACTCATTCGTAATAGGTGATATACGACAGAAGACAAGGCTTCCACTCCGCAGGGTGTGTGCCAGCTATTTTCCGAGAAATTCTCTAGCGTTTTCATCGAGGAGATATTGAGCGAAAACCACTTGAGACTTGCGGCCAGCTACGTTTCTTTTGCCGGTCTTACCCTAGTAGCACACTTGTTGCCATTCGGTTGAGATAACATAAATATAACTTGCTAGGTCATATCCAAGTCAATACAACTAATTATGACCGTAGCATGCTACTTGGGTACGTTTGGCCAAGTTGACATCGATACAGAGATGATAGTCAATGCCTGCTCTAAACTCAAATTATCTCACAATGCCGGGCCGGATGGAATTCCATCGTCCTTTCTCAAACTACACCTGGATAATTTGTTGGCCCCGCTATTTCACGTTTTCGATTAACTGCGGCTGTCGGTACTTTTCGTTGCTGTTGGAAATATGCGCACAATCACACCAAAGCCAGCGTGGCCTCTGCTGTACACAGAAGTTGTTTCCATTGTAATCGGTCCTTGGCTGAACCTCGCCAGCCTCGCTGTCTGCGGAGAGTCCGCAGGTCGCCTTCTACTTGATCGATCCACCTTGCTCGTTGCGCGCCTCTTCTTCTTGTACCTGTCGGTTCGTTTTCGAGAACCATTTTCACAGGGCTATTGTCCGACATTATTACGACATGCCTAGCTCATCGTAGTCGACCGATTTTTGCGATGTGTACGATGGGAGGTTCTCCCAGCAACTGGTGCAATTCGTGGTTCATTCGCCTCCTCAACGTTCCGTCTTCAATCTGCACTCCACCATATATGGTAAGCAGCACCTTCCACTCAAAGACTCCAAGGGCGCGTTGGTCCTCCACTAGCAATGTCAATGTTTCGTGGCCGTAGAGAACTACCGGTCTAATTAATGTCTTGTAAATGGTCAACCTTGTGGTTCGGCAAACTTTGTTCGATCTTAGCGTCCTTCGGAGTACAAAGTAGGCACAAATGCCAGCCATAATACGCCTTTGTATTTCTCTGCTGGTGTCGTTATCGGTGGTCAACAATGAGCCCAGATACACGAATTCGTCTACTACCTCTATTTCATCACCGTCGATCTGAACTCGTGGTAGGAGGCTAACATTGTCTTCTCGTGTAACTCTTCATTTTATATATTTTGTAATCAACGCATTAATCACAAGCCCAATCCTACCAGCTATGTACATTTCCGCCATTGTCGCAAAGTTACGTGGTGCGATATCAACGTCGTCGGCGAAGCCAAATAGTTGGTCAGACTTCCTGAAGATCGTGCCACTCGTGTCTTTCCTAGCTCTTCGAATTACACCCTCCAGTTCAATGTTGAACAACAAACACGACATTCCATCACCTTGCTGTAACCCTCTCCGAGATTTGAAGGAATTCGAAAGCGCCCCCGATACTCGGACGACACACATCACTCGATTCATCGTTGCTTTGATCAACCGCGTCAGTTTTTTCTGGAAATCCATATTCGTGCATGATTTGCCATAGCTGGTCTCGATCGATTGCGATCATACGCTGATTTGAAATCGATGAAAAGATGATGTGTATTCGCGACATTTCTGCTGCACAGAATCGTGATAATCTGGTCCGTAGTATCTGGCGGCGGCATAACTGTCACCAATCTGCTCCTACATTATGACAGTATGCTGAAACGTGCCAAAACGGATTTCATTTACATCGACTTGTCTGCATCCTTCCATAAATTGAGTCACCGCATAGCTATTGCCAAACTGGATAGGCTTGAGATCAACGGATGCCTGCGGCAATGGTTTCAATCGTACCTCGACCGTCATCTGGCTGTAGTCATCGGAGATTGTCAGGCTCATGTTGCCAGTCTCACACGTATGGCAACGCCGCCGATTCTGTGTATACCGCTACAACGACGTAAATTGGCTTCTGAAGGACCACGGCTATCATACGCAGCTGACCTGAAACTCAGTCTTCGAGTGCACTCACTCGATGATTGCCGCTTTCTTCAACGACTGCTGAACGCTTTTGCCGACTGGTGCAATTTGAATCGCATGGATGTCCACCCGGCCAAATGCACGGTTATCTCGTTTTCGCACAGACACAAGAAACAGACTATTTTAATCAAGTGTGTCTTGTTGGGCATCGAAATTGAGCGCGTCAGTCAAGTAAGAACCTAGGAGTAATTCGGGACTCCCAACTCACATTTCAGCAGCATATCTCGTACGCTGTCGGCAAAGCCTCCTGCGTTCTGGGGTTCATCTTCCGGATTGCTATAGGCTTCACGGACATATACTGCCTCAGATTGTTGTAATGCTCCTTGTGTCGTTATATACCTATTAGAGTTTTGCTCGGTTGTGTGGACTCCCCATTACAACAACGGTGTCGTTAGAGTAGAGGCTGTTCAACGCCGATTTTTGAAATTTGCAATACGTGAACCACCGTGGATGGATCCCTATCGTTTGCCAAGCTACGAAAGCCATTAACCTGGGGTCCATAGAGATACAGCCACGGCTTTGTTAATCGCAAACATCTTGCAAGGCCGCATCGACTGTCCTGATCTTCGGGAGCAAATCAACATCAACGTGCCACCCCTAGCATTGAGGAATAGTTCGATGCTACGGTTACCTCCACAGCGAACTTATTACAGTATGTTTGGCGCAATTGGCGATTTACAAAGAATCTTCAATAGAGTTTCCGCCCTGTTTGATTTTAACGTGACTCGCCAGATGCTTCGTCGTATGTTTAGTCGTTTTTTAAAGGCCTGTCTAATTCGCATTGATAGTGTAATTTTTTGTTTGTATAGGTCATGACCATTAATGTACCATTCTAGTTTAGCTTTAAGTAGCAACATTGGGGTTTGTACAGTACAATTTATGATGAAAACAAATAAATAACTTTTTATTTTTGCTTCAAAGATGCCCTGAGATAGCACTTTGTAGGCGACATTCAGAATGGTGAACGCTTGGATGTTCTCACATTACAACTTGACGCTGCGTTGACCTTTTCCTTTCACTCCTCCGGTAGATGTACTGTTTCCCAGATTCCGACAATCAGCCAAAGCAGACAAATAGTCAACATTTCCGGGCCCATCTTTATGTGCTCAGCTTTGATACCATCCATACTTTCCTTAGCATGGGAGCGAGTTCAT
This sequence comes from Aedes japonicus, assembly GCA_034211315.2. Classification (NCBI taxonomy): domain Eukaryota; kingdom Metazoa; phylum Arthropoda; class Insecta; order Diptera; family Culicidae; genus Aedes; species Aedes japonicus. The sequence goes on from JASCZW010006602.1 coordinate 15,241, forward strand.
TGCCGTTATCTGTCGTACTGATGTAATCATTGCTCCCACCGTTTTGGTCCTCACTGTCTATGCTCTCCGCGCCATTCAGGAGTTCGTCAAAATGCTGCCTCCAACGTTCCATCAGTTCACGTCCGTTCGTCCGTTAAGATGCTCTTATCCTTATCCCTGCACATTTTGGCTCGCGACACAAATCCTTTTCAAGATTTGTTGAGCTTCTGGTAAAACTTTCGTTTTTCTTAAGAACGGTACAGCTGCTTCATCTCATCACGATCCGCTTCTTCCAGGTGGCGTTTAGAAAAGTCGGTCTTCCGTTCGTAGCGTTCCACGTTCCACCACGTCCCTTGCTGTAACATCAGCGACCGCGCTGCGTCCTTATCCTCCAATATCTCTCTGCACTCCTCGTCAAACAAATCATTTCGTAGACTCCGTTCTACCTACCCGATGGGATTCTCAGCTGCGTTTTCTATGGCTCCTTTGACAGTACTCTAGGTATTGTAATACCGAAAGATAGTTCCGGGAGGGAGCCAAGGCTAAAGGCACGGGTTGGTTTCTAGTGGGTCGAAGAGTTGGCACCCTCATCCCCACACACTGAGTTCTTCAAGAGTCTGGATGCAGATTTTCCAAGAGGGGCCTATCGAGCTCACCCTCCGGCAACGCTGACTCAAGATGGTGCGCGTACGAAGTGACACGTTATCGTACATTGTTGATAACGGAGACTTTTGGATGTAGTTTAACCATCACCAGATAATGATCAGAGTCGATGTTAGCGGCATGATAGGTTGGATTGATCCGATAAGATTGGAGAAGTACGGTTCATCAATGAAAACGTGGTCGATTTACGATTCTGTTTGCTGTGGTGATCTCCATGTGTAGCGATAAGGGAAGCTAGGCGCAACCTATGACCATGTTCTTGCAAGTCACGAAATCAATGAGTAGTAGGTTGCCGTCGTTTGTCAGCTAGTGAGCGCTGAACTTTCCAATGGTCAGTCTGAAATCCTTATCCTGGCCAACCTGAGCATGCATATTTCCTATGATGATCTTGACGTCGTGGCTTGGGTAGCGGTCGTACTCGCGTTCAAGCTACGCGTAGAATGCGTCTTTTTCATCACCAGTGCTTGCAGAGGGCGGACTGTGCACGTTGATTATGCTAATGTTGAATAACCGACCCCTAATCCTTAACCCACACATATTTTCGTTGATCGGCCACCAACCGATCACGCACATCTGTATATCGCCCATCACGATGAATGCTGTTCCCTACTCACGTGTGTTACGGCAGGTCTGGTTGATGGTATGATAACTTCTAAACGTTCGCACTATTGATCCCTTACTGCATTCCTCCTGCAACGCTACGATGCCAAACCCGCCGACCTTCAGTACATCATGGAGTATGCGTTTGCTTCCGATGAAATTCAGAGATTAACAACTCCACCAGCCAAATTTCCAATCGCAAGTCCTTTTTCGTCGCTTTGGTCTTTGCCAATTGTTCAGGTTCGAATTATTTTAATGACTTTTCGTAGCTAGATTTTTACGGTTTGGCTCGCAACCCCCTATCTTCGGGAGGACCAGGGCTTACCTTCCAAGAAACTACAGGTTCTACATTGGCATTTTCACCAATAGCTAGGTTCAAGCGCCAGACCTCGTCGGGGTGGTGTTTTTTTATGGGCGCCCTGGAGATAACATTTTACTTCAACTTCCACCCCACACGCAGCAGCAATTTGTAAGTAGTATAGATAACAAAAACTTTTTTTTTCAAACAATATTCATGACAACGTCTGAAATGTCTCAAAACATTGCATGACTTCGCTCGAATATAGGGAAGAGAATCTGCTTCCAAAATCAAGTTCGAACCCACAGCACTAGAATCGAGCCCTCGATTGACAGAATAAACCCAATAGATAGGGTTGAAGAGCCCGCCCTCGTTCTACGAAATGTTAACAATATGGAGGAGACAGTTCCATGCTCCCTATCTAAATCGTTTCACTTGGGTGCCCTGATGGTCCGTCCCTTTCCCCGTTATATATTACGTCATGGGTATTTTGTATATTTTGAAGTGGTCATATGGTTACTAACCTTGAAAGTAAAATTGGTTAGGACTACCGTTCTTTACTTATCGCTCTGTGTCGTCTTGGTGTTTCTGCTTATTCTTAAGCTTATTTTGACAAAGACAGACTGCAGCGCCATCTCTGCAGCACAATATGGAACTAATTCTGATAATGTGAAATGACTTCATTTTACACTCCAAACAAACTTTGCCCAAGACGGCAACGCTCTAGAGCTTTACTTGGCAAAGAAAGACTACAGCGCGCCATCTTTGTAGCACGATTTGGAACTGATATGATAATATCAAAAGACGATTCGTTACGCATTAAAAAACTTTGCTCATTCTCTACAGTGAGTCTTTTTTTTTGACGGGATTGAAAATCTGCAAACAGAATCCTGAAGAACTCAGGGTGTGGGGATGAGGGCGCCAACTCCTCGACCCACTAAAAACCCATCCGTGCCTCGAGCCCCGGCCCTCCCCGGAACCACCTTTCGGTATTACTTCAGGGAGGAGGCTTTACGCACCCATTATGTCTAACTACATATGTTTTTAGTAGTTACCTTCGCCGACCTGACGCTGATTCGATCGAGATGCTCCTGGATCCAAGCAGGGTTCGGGACGTCTGGTGGTCAATCCAGATCGTCCGCGATATCCCTACCCGACCACTTACGGTACCTGCCGAACCTCGCGTCGTATGGTCACTCCTCCGATCGAGAAAGCCAGGGCCAGGACCGGGGTTGGAACGTCTGGGAGTGCGGCATTACCCCAGGATCGTCCCTGTTCCCCATGACACGACCGCTTACGACCTCCTGCCGGATCCCGCGCCGTATGGCGCTTCCTCCATTGTAGTTCGTTTAGCCGTTAAGGGGAGCTTAACGTTTCGAGGGTGCACCGCAGGGAGATGAACTATTGCCACACCCCTACAATAAGGCACGAGTACAATGAGTCTGGAATATTTTATATGCATTTATGTTAACACAGCCAAAAACCCTCTCGTAGGTCAAATTTTCCACCTTGTCGACGGTGAGAGGGCTTATCTCATGCTATAAACATGCATGTGAGACCAAAAATTTGACCAGTAGTGAAAGTATCACATATTCTAGTCATTTTTTCACTGCCACGTCGTAGAACGTTTATATAAAGGCACTAACATCAGGTGTGATACTGGCCGCAATTCACTCTTAAACTTCTTACTTCCAATCTTACGGAAACGACTAAAAGTACACTTTTCATTTTACGTGGCAACTTATGTTGTTGTTTATCCATATGTTTTATGGAATGAATAACCAAAATACCTGGTTTGATAATGGTATAATAAGTCAATGTAATTGCAACATCTTCGAAAAGGGTGAATGTTTTGATCGGGGTAGTTATCTAACTGTTCGTAGTGAAGCACATAGTCATAGAAAAGTGTTACTTATGACGGACGAGGACAAGCTGCTTTATTAGAGATAGGACGCGGAGGGACCGCTTAGGACACAGCATTTGGTTTGTGTCAGCACCAGTGCTTGATGAATCATCCACAGTATCCTAGGGTTATCGTTTTCTAGTTACCTCCTTGTTTGCATAGTTCCGGCCGCTCTAACTTAAAGTTTATGGGTGCGTGTAATGCGAGGCGATGAGATTGTATCCCCTCATACCACACTATAAATGGATAAAAGGGAGGAAATTAAGGAAAAAACCCGCTAGATAGTAGGTAGACCAGTTCTCTTAGATGTTTCAAATTGGTTCTTATTCGAAATATTTTAAACTTGGGGTAGAAACTGGGTCCCAAGATGTAGAGTAAACTGTAAGACTGTAGGGTTGAGAAAAGATTTTTTTTTTTTTTTAATTTTTTAATTTTATAATTTGTTTGGAATAACTCAAACTTTTTGGTCGGGGAAACGAAGAATCGTAATGAGAGTATCACCAGTGGTCTCACTAATATGTTTTTCTTCTCATTTTTGTGTTACTCACTCTATGCACCCGGTTTTGCAACCACCTTGCCGCAAGCGGATGTGAAATTCAGGTACCTGATGAAACTCAGGCTCCACACACGCTGCTAACGTAACACCGTGAGGCAACGAGTGTTCATTCCGGACTTCAAGAGTTGAATGCTGCCCTGGTCAAACTCGACAGATCAATGATGGGAAGGAAGATGGTATGTATGTTTAATTGTACAGCCTAGCAGCCTATAGGATAATCGGAAAACTAAGAACAATACAACTATGGAAACACTTCGAAATCAACCTAGGACACAAGAGCACAGGAAGAGAAGTATAGCCAGGACCAAGTAAGTATATACTAAATCAAAATTATATTATTCACAAATTGCTTCAAAAAGATTTATGGTAAAACACTCACTACTAGTACCAATTAATATTCAAATTCAACATTTCAGGCCATTTTGTAGCAGCGTAATCATCTCAATCCAAAGACACTACAAACCTCTCCCCAACCTGATCCTTATCCCCACCCATGGCGATCATGTAGCCTGCATGTGGCGAGTCAGCCATTACTCCTTCCTTCTCTATCAGCCTTGGATTGACTTGCGCTCTTACTGCCCCACCCTGTGCTGCAAAATGAAAATGAAAATGAAAATGAAATTTAAATTCATTTGATAAAAATTGCTATAGTACCTGTGAGACTCACTACAAAAAGTTTTTGTGATTCAAGGAAACGGAACAGCACTTCGAAGTTTTTGGTTTACTATTTTTCATATGCTATATTATTTCAGATCATCCATGGATATTCCAAGTATTGTAAAATATGTTTGAATCAATTTTTCTCATAGCTACTATATTGTCTTAACTTTCAGGTTTACAAATGGAATTGTTACTATCAATTCTTACATTTACTATATTAAATATCATTATAATAATCATTCACTATATTTTTATCAGTTTAATATTCACTATATTTTATATATTACTACATGACATTGAATATATATTGGGCAGGAGGGAGCATCAGGGTATCATTCAAGCTGGAATTGGACAATGGAGTGGTATGACAACCGGAGTCTAGGAGGGAATAAACAATATCATTTTCTTATCCTACCGATTCGATTGTGATGTTGCGAATTCTACTCCAACAGTTTCAGTGAGAGTGACGCGCCCTTCTTAACAAGCCATCCCGTAGAAAGCTTAATGAGTATTGCGAATTGGGTTATTCGATTTATTGGATCGTATTGTTGGAAGGAGAATCTTATGTTCCTGCGTTTCGCGTAGTGTCTCTGCTTACGGGTCCGCCCCACCGTTTTTGGCCCTTCATACAGCGTTACTGTGAATGCAACCCGGTAACTCAATTTGATCTTGCTATTAAGTGGAAGCTGCATACATGACAAGGTCGTAGAAGGGATGGTGGCTACCTTACATACATACACAAAGATATATGACGATTTTGGCTTAGAAGACATTGGGTTCTAAAATGTCACTTTTTGAATGACATAATTAATGGATGTACCCTTATAAGTCTTCTGGTTGTTGCATTTCTTGATTGGAATGGTGCAAGCCTCTGGAGGCCTTTTTTGCCAAACCACGAATCGACATTGATCTGAAGAGGTTGACACCTTCCGATCTGATGTTGCGTAAGCTGGACCTGATTTTTTTCCTCTTCTTGGCATCTCATCAAACGAGAAGTGTTCCCAGCATGAAAGAAATATTTAATTTTATTCGTTACTAGCTGAGCCAACGGATTTCGTTCCGTCTAATATTTATTTATCGCTTGCAATATCTTCGATCCTCACAATAACTCGCTATTCGATATTTACATCGCTTTTTTTTAAATGGCATGGATGTCCTTCATTGTCAATCTGAAAGTGAAAGTCAATTGTCATCCTGGAGAACTTGGATATTTTCAATTTTGGCTTCTTAAAGTATGACAATCGGCAGTCATTTCAAATTGTTGATAATCTGTGATCAATTGGCCATTTTAATTGGTGTATTCTGTTAGGATACTGAAGTTGTTTTTTTAAGTTCCAACGCATGAAAAATTGTTGATTTTTTGATGATGTCTTTCCGGACCAACATGAGTTGATTACAGTGCTGTAAGATATCATGAAGAAACTTTCCAAAACAACAACGTTTTGTACATTTTCAATGTGACAATTTAGCACTGGCATCTGAATTTTTTTTTTATTTATATGACGTCAAACAAAGTAGACCAATACAAACTACATAGATAATTACATGTTTACTTCCTTAAACTGAACTTAAATGCTATCTTGTGTTAATTCGCTGATTTTTTAAATATTTTTGCAATTTTTTCTTAGAATGATTAAAGTCGCACATTTCACTATACTGATTATAGAGAGTCATCATGCTGTTCAGCGGTCCAAATTTAGCATAATCAGTACGGTGACGATCAGCCGCGAATAGATTACGATTACGTAATTGTCGAGTTGGAGCATAAAAATTCAGCTTTGATAAAAGATCAGTTGAGTCAATGCGATGTGATACCAAATCGTTTACAAACAAAACTTTTGCAAAATCCCTACGTTCTTTCGAAAGTTTGAATATTGATCAGCATACAACGTGCACATTGAAGATGTTCTATCTACTAATTGTTGGTAATTGGGTAGTTTCTTGAAGTTTGCTTAGTTTGAAGGTGAAGAAATTTCATTTTATTGTATTAAAAATCATTCATATAGAATTTTTCTGCATTTTTGACTGACAACATTTGATTTATACAAACAAAATTTGATTTTTTATGGCAAAATGCCTTGTTTTATTTTTTAAATTTCCGACTTTTCCTTAAATGTTTTCCAACTTTTACTTTTCAATTTTTTGACTTTTCCACAAATGTTTTTTGAACTTTCCTTTTCCCTTAACCTCTGTTGGATAAAAAAGAAAAAAACATCCGAAGATACTGCCAAGATTGGTTTAGCCGTTCTCGAGTTTTATTGTCACTAACAAACAAAAATATTAGACCCGTATTTTTTTATTTCGTTATTAGACTGGACCTTTCTGCGTTAGACTGGTCCAAAAATCGTGATTTTTCAAAATCTTCAATTTTCAAAAATTTATAACTCCTAAACCGTTTAACCGATTTTAGTCATTTTTGGCCATTGTATTGGTATTTTTTTGAATTTCCAAGCAAAAATACGAAACCTTTGAATATATCAATTTTTGTATGAAAAAAATACAAAACAAATAGTTTTTCTTGAATTTGACTGCGAGGGGCCTCAACGACTCCCTTGTTTTAGTATTTTTAAAATGAAAGAACATTCAATTTTACATAACATATCAAAAAATTGGAGATGTTCTGCTGTGTCGTTTTGGAGATACAATTTTTTAAATAATAAATCATTACTCTTCATTTTTATACATCACCTGCCTGTAGAAACGATGAAGATGCATGGTAGATTACCATGCGTCTCCATCCAATCAAACCTATGACTAATGAAATCTATGAGTAGATACATAGAATGTCAAGTAAATATTATATAATAAATAATATTTACTTGACATAATTATATAATATTATAGCAACTAAGACTAATGAGACTTTAGGTAGATATTGACAATTTCGGCTGTAGCGATCGGGTCTACTCGCTGACGGGAGGAGTAGAGTGGAATTTCTAAAGCGGAGAAGCAGCAGAGTGAACAACATCTCTTTCATTTCATACTCGTCGCTCGCTTGCGTTATCTGTTATTCTGTTGCTTTCTCGCTTTAGAAATTCCGCTCTACTCGCTCCCGTCTGCAAATAGACCTGATCGCTACAGCCGAGAAACAATTCAATACCTATTGTAGTCTAGGCTGCAGTTCACTTCACTTGATCGTAGGTACAATATAAACATCATATAAAACACGGAAATTTATGTAAGAAGTTACCAGTTGAAAACAAAGTATCATATCAGAACAGTTATATCAAAGAATATCGTAAAATGAAACGTAAGTGTTCAATTTGTAGTGTTTGGGTGTTGAGTTCGTGTTCCAGAAAAATCAACGCAAAATTGTACGACCATGCTGTGGAAAAAAAGGTTCAAATTGATGAGAGTAGCTCTTTCATTTGTCAAAGTTGCTACAAGAAATTGTATAAGCACATTGATACCATGACCGAAGAACCCATTACAGGACCATCCAGTATAGACTACTGATATGTTATATAAAAGTTCATATAATTCTGTTTTAATTTGAATTCTTCTCTTGCAATTGTTACTGAACATTTTTATTTTTACATTCTTTTTAGAATCGTGCGAAGCAACCAGTCACGAAACGATTGCCCTTGCAGGACCGTCCGGCATTGTTCCTTTTCCCTACCAAAGTAAATAATAAAATAGAAATTATTTGCATGATTTCAATCAATCAATTTTTAATCAATAATTTGTTATATTTATTTACAGGCTCATTGGAAACAACCAGCTATGAATCGATCGGTACCACCAATAACACGTTTTGTCTGACGATAATGAAATGCTAACACAGCTTAAGGATAAATTTAAGGAAACAAAAGATAGCAATGAGCGGTATAGGATTTTAACCACACTGCCCAAAAGTTGGTCTACATATAGGATTATGCAAGAGTTTGATGTTTCCCAATGTATGCTAACCAAGTGAAAGTATTACAACAACAGGAGGGAATAATGTCAGTGCCTAAAAAGAGGATTAGTAGAGCTTCGTTAGGAGAGGAAACGCTAATGCGTGTTCGTAATTTTTATAATAGCGACGATATAAGTCGTGTGTGCCCGGGAAAAGGGATTATTTGATATCCAACAATGAAGAAGGTAGGATCTACATACAAAGAAGGTTAGTTTTATGCAATTTGCAAGAGGCGTACTCCATATTTAAAAATACTCATCCTGATATTAAGATTGGATTTTCGATGTTCTGCCAGTAACCGTCAAAAACACTGCATTTTGGCAGGAACAAGTGGCACGCATACGGTGTGCGTTTGCATTTACCACCAAAACGTTAAATTGATTTTAAAACACTCCAAAGTAAACAATTACTTCCAGATGGTGTTCAGTCCCTACCATGATATGTTTTCAAAAATAATTTATCAAAATCCAAATGAGCATTGCTGGCAGCAATGTTGCGAAAATTGTCCAGGAATGCAAATTTTGGCGGTAGAACTTATGACCATTCTTAATAACGGTCACGTTGAATCGTTACAATTTAAACAATGGCGTCAAGCAGAAAGATGCAGTTTGGACTTAGTTGAACTGGACACACAAGAATTTATTGATACTTCTTTTAGAAAAATTACTTAATTTATTGCCACATAACTTTACAGCTGAGCGACAGGCAAACTATTTAGGACACGTGAAAAACAATTTAAAGCTACTGAGTGTATCATAATCTGTGATTTTTCGGAGAATTATTCATTCGTTGTAGGATGCAGTTCAAGGCTTTCATTGGGCAAGCGCTCAATGTACTATTCACCATATGTGCTATTTATTTTAGAGATGAAGAATCAAATGATTTGAAGTTTACCAGTTTTATTGCAATTGCTGATTTCATAATCTAACATTCATAAACATAATCATGTCGCAGTGCGTCTTTTTTTGACTCAATGCATAGCGTTCATAAAAAGTAAGTTATCAGGTTTAGAGAAAATTTATTTCTTCTCAGATGGATCTGGAAGCCAATACAAAAATAAAATGACCGCTTTTAATTTGTGCAACATGCAAAAGATTTTGGCATAGATGCCGAGTGGAATTTTTTCGCTACTTGTCATGGAAAGGATCCCTGTGATGCTTTGGGAGGCGTATTGAAACGAAATGCTGCGAAAGCCAGTTTGCAAGATCATCACATAACAACGGCCGAAGAACTTTATTCATGGGCTATTTCTAAGCCAGACTCGAAAATACACTATCAATTTTTTTCGGAATCCGACTATAATAAAATGGAAAGAAAATTAAAAAATCGTTACACACGTGTGAAGCAAATTTCAGGGACTCAGTCATTCCATAGTTTTAAGCCTCAAAACGAAGAGTATATTATTGTGAAACAAAATTCATTTTCAACGGAAGAAAAATGTATAAAATTGTTATGAAAAAACTTAATAAATAACTTAAAACTTAATAACTTAAAACTTAATAATTTTCTTATTTTTTAACATGTTCATCATGTCGCGCGGCTTTAAAGTGTTTTTTTCTTGGAACTTACACTAAGCAAAAATATTTGAAATTTTAAAGCCTTATTTATTTGAAAAGGTAATCGTCAAAAAATAGCAATTGGTCTGTGTGGTTAACGGAAAGCCTTAAAGACTGATTCGAATGTTATACTAAGTTTGTAAGTAACTCATAGATTTCATTAGTCATAGGTTTGATTGGATGGAGACGCATGGTAATCTACCATGCATCTTCATCGTTTCTACTGACGGGTGATGTATAAAATGAAGAGTAATGATTTATTATTTAAAATTGTATCTCCAAACGACACGCAGAACATCTCCAATTTTTGATATGTTATGTAAAATTGAATGTTCTTTCATTTAAAAATACTAAAACAAGGAGTCGTTGAGGTCCCTCGCAGTCAAATTCAAGAAAAACTACTTTGTTTTGTACTTTTTCATACAAAAATTGATATATTCAAAGTTTCGTATTTTTGCTTGAAAATTCAAAAAATACCAATACAATGGCCAAATATGACTAAAATCGGTTAAACGGTTAAGGAGTTATAAATTTTTGAAAAATTGAAGATTTTGAAAAATCACGATTTTTGGACCAGTCTAACGCAGAAAGGTCCAGTCTAATAACGAAATAAAAAAATACGGGTCTAATATTTTTCGATGTTGAACAATCCTACCGAATATTATAAAATTCTGAGAGATCGTATAACTTTTTCATGGAATTGCTGTATATATATATATATATATATATATATATATATATATATATATATATATATATATATATATATATATATATATATATATATATATATACATATATATATATAAATATATAGATTTATGCTATATTTGCCACAAGCTCATTAGAAATTTCATGTTAATTTAGGCCAGATTTAGGCCTGAAATCAAGTTTGTTGAATGAAATAGGGTATGTGTCCCATAATTCAGCCTAATATGAAACGATCGATTAGATTTTTTTATTGTAACTCTATAAAGTATTAGAGCTGGAAGCGATATTTAACTTATTATTTACTTGCTGAGATAAGTTTAGAAAGCTATTTAATGATATGTTTCACAAAAAGTTAAGCAACAAAACTTTATTAACATTATTTTTGTCTGTGTATAGTTATTGTACACGGAAATAAATCCATTTCTGTTTTCATGAATAAAAAATCATGAAACGAACTCTCATCTTATTTTATGAATTCATGACTCTTATTCGTGGTTTCTTTATTGAAATGACAGATGCGAATCATGAACTTAGGAAGTCTTATTTTGCCTTTAATCTAAAGTTGTGTAATCAGCTTCATTAGTCGAGAGTCTTTTCAAGAATAACTATAGCGTAGTAAGTACATCCACCAAGTACTATTACAGCTCTCCACATCCACACTACGTTCGAATCCAATCCATGGATTAATTTTTTTTGTTTACATTCATAGTCGATAAAGTAGATTTTCCAGATTCATGAATAAAGTTTTCAGTATCAAGATCTCAGCTCATAGTTTTGACCCGATTTATCCATGATTTCAGTGTGACGGTAGTTCATGATATTATGAATATTGTTCATGGTGAATATTCATATCACGAAAACACAACATATTCATAAAATCAGTAGCTGTTTTTCTCATTTAGAAAAACACATTATTCCCCTTGTAATATTTAATATATTATTTGCAATGTAATATGTTATTTATTTCTATGCTTTTTTATTATATACGATATTGAAAATATGTTGGATTGGAAGGGAGCATCTGGGTATCATTCGAGCTGAAATGGTACGATGGAGTGGCGTTACAACTGGAGTCTAGGAGAGAATGAACATTATCATTTTTATCATTTTCCCAATTCGATCGCGCCCTTCTTAACAAACCATAAAATGGAAAGCTTTATAAGTAGCTCAATAAGGTTTGATAACTGTGGTAATTGTGGGATTATTCGATTTGTAAGATCGTATCGTTGGCAGGCGAGCCTTATATTCATGCGGGTTTCGCGTAAGTGTTTCTGCTTACAGGCTTCTTCCTCCAATTCGGTACCTCATACAGCGATAACTTTTCTTCTAAACTCAAAACTGTGGCTGGAAACGTTTTTTTTCGTTCGAATTCGCAGTCTGGGCCAGTGTGTAGCGGAAGATCACAAACATTTCCAGATGGACTTTTCTTGAGTTTTCAAGTTCGGGGTGTGTTCAAAATGAGATTTCAGACAGTTCTGAGGAAGTGATAACTAGGGGATCATCCATTAATTACGACATGCAAAAATGCTATTTTACCCCGCTTCTTCTTTATCACAGTAAACAGAATGGGGGAAGTGACTACTGAAATTCCTAAATCGACCATTTACAAGATGTTTATTGGCTCGAGAATAAGAACACACGCTAAATGTTTGGCTTAATAGGACATATTCATGGTTGGCACAAAGCGTGCAAAATTTGAGCTTTTCTAATCTGAAAAATGAACCGAAGGACAAGAAATTTTGGTTATAATAAAAAAAAATGGATGCCAAATGACTTCAAAATGTATACAAAATGTATAAAACGTCGAGATCTGGTGTTATACAGATTTTTTTTTTTGAAAAAATAGGCTTTCTGGGATTTTTTTCGCGAGTATGTCCATATCACGGGACCAGCACAGCTGGTCTGAAAAATTTGTTCATAATTGGAAAATGAGAAGAAAGATTAGTAATTTTCATTTAATTCCAACAACGTTTATTGATCATCTTGACAGATACGCGTATTTTGTCTACAATGTGCAGACTTCTTTAGTGTCGTGTACTAAAACTAGTCAATTTTTAGCAAAATACACAGATGAAGTCTGCACATTTTAGACGAAATATGCATTTTTGTCTATATAAGCAATAAAAGTAGTTGGAATTAAATAGAAATAACTAATCTTTCTTCTCATTTTCTTGTTACACGAATTTCATTAAACAGCTCACAATCTCCAGGATTGTTCATTATTGTTTCCAAACCTCTTCTGTATAATGTCCAACAATAATATTAAAAAATGTTAGGATGTGTTAGACCACGAAGATTTGTTTTTTAAATTAAAGTGGTCATTAGGACAATCCTTTAAAATATCGACATTTTCATGCTCTATTCTGTTTTAAATCAGGAATGATGAAAAATAATTTACTGTTATTAGGTGCAATTATTGTCTTCCATTATTATTCTTATATAATTCTTCGTCTTCATTTTGATTTTTAAGAAACCATTACCGCACATAGAACTTGTATATCCAATATTACTGATTTTTTTTTTAAATCATGGTTGCCAGTTTCTCTGGACAACCTCAACTGATTTTTTTCCCATTTTTTCGAGCATCACTTATTTAAAAAATTAACCAAGAACGGAGAGCATCGAAGATCAAGTTTTTCTTTCCGAGTAAGAAGGAAAATTGATCAACAAATACCGAAAAAATATAATCTGAAAATGCATTTGAACAAAAAAATTTCACACTGGAGGTAAACTCCAAAAAAAACTTTGTTCTTAATCATGGGAATTTGGAATGTTCATTTTCCAAGTAGTTCAGACATAGAAAAAAAAGGCTATTAAATGTTATAAAACTTAACCTCAAAATAAAGGCAGCAGCTTGAAAAGAATTACAATACATTACAGCATTATAGCATTTCAAATAGCACCACCATATTTTTTGGAAATATTTCTCAATTCTCCTGATTTTTCATCGTTTTTCACCTCTCTTTACATGAGTTTTTTTTCTATTATCAATGATTTTGGCTGATTTTGATGGTAGTTTTATAGAGCATTAACATTTAAGCCAGAAAATTCATAACAAATGTGCGAAGTAAAAATAAGCACCACTCTGTATTCAATACACCCGGTCTGTCATTTGACAGGTGTTTGTTTTTGTATGAATAAAGTTCGTTCAGAGTCTAAGTTTTCTTCAAATTGTAGTTGATTATTATTTCCTGAAATTTATCGACCATCGGTCGATCTAGGCATCTAACGTTCGAAAAGAAGTCAAAAATTAAGGCGTACCATGATGCACGTTCACTGCTTTCGGAAATTTTTTGAAAAATGGTGATAAAAGTGGCCGCAAAGAGAAACGTGGAAGGAAAAGTAAACTTACAGCAAAGGATACCTGGAGAATTTGCAAAATCGCCATGAACCATAGAACAACCGCATCGGAAATCCGCGCAGAACTGGAGATTCCGGTTATCACGTGTCGTGTGCAACAAATTCTGTCGAGTAGCGAGAACTTGGAGTGGCGTAAAAGGCTGGGAAAGCCCAACCTCACAGAACAACATAGACTGAATCGTTTCAAATTTGCAGAAAAGTACATTTCCTGGACCGATGAATGGAAACACGTGCTGATTTCGGATGAAAAGGAGTTTAACCTTGCCGGTTCGGATGGCTGGCAGTACTACTGCCACGACTTGCGCTGGGACCTGGATGTAAAAATCAACAGGAACTTTGGTTGTGGTTGTGGTATAGGGCGCCTTTTGTTTCGAGGAAAGCTTCCGTTGATGTAGATTTCCACTGAAATCAAGATCGAGGATTACGTGGAGATGCTCGAGATAAGCTTGATTGAACACGGCGACTCACTGATGGGTCCAGACTTTGTTTTTTAGCAAGATAATACGGCCATTCACAACTCAAAACTGAATAAGGTTTGGTCTTCTGACAAAAACATTGAGGTTCTCGACTGGCTAGCTTGTTCTCCGAATTGAAATTATCCGAAATAATGGCGCATATAGACATTACTGAATACTCCTTCAAGTTAGATTTTCAAGTTTAGGTTAAGTTCATTTTTATTTCGCCCAATTTTTTCGTTTTTTATTACGGACAAGTAAATAGTCCCAGAAGTTTAAATAAGTTTACATTGGCTTGACTGGTAATTTTACAAGAGTTCAATTAAATGATGGGTAATTACGCGTTCATGCATGTCATAAAAGCATTGTGGTGCTATTTTTATTACGCCGAGTGTAGATTAGCTTTCTACCCAGACCCTTCTTTGAACAAAAATGACATATTGAATTATTTACCTGAGAAACGCACCTACAAACAAACAACAAACAAATAATAGATTAAGAAGTTAAGGCATGAAAATGTGTGACAAGCCGTTTTGTTTTTGGATATATCACAGAAAAAAAAAAAATTGTGAAAGTTCAACAATATACTTTTAGTAATTAGAAGATGGAATAAAAATCATAATCAATTACAATTTACACAGTTCGGAACATACCTTATTTGACTTTTGCAATTTTCCTTCACTGTGAATTTTGTTTTGCTAAAATTTTTCATGAATTTTTTTTTTAGGTAACTTCTTTATAATTGTGGGAAAAAAAATATCTATAAATCTTTTCTACGATGTTTCGTTCTTGAGTTATAATGTTTTGGAAAAAAATGATGTTGGGAAAAATGTTTAAATAAAGTTTTAACTGGATATCCAGTTCCCACAATTAGCTTTGCTTACTCTCAGTGTTCTACATGCACTTCCCTGATATGAAAGAAAATACAATGATAGTTACCACTTTTGCATTAGTATGATTGCGTGGTATTCAGGCCCTAGGCCGGAGTAGGCCTTTTTGGCTCAACATCATTAGGCCGTATGGGTCATTTGGCCAAAATACATTTGGCCAAAATACATTTGGCCGTATAGTTCATTAGGTTTTTTTTGCGTCGAGTGCTTGTAAAAGTGTGTATGTTTTTTTTAAATGCAGTCAATAGATATTTCCCCTTCTTTTAAATATGAGCAGTGCTTTCTTATTTCAAAACCTTAATTATTTCTAAAGGGTGTCCCACATCAAATTGCATCACGAAAAAAAACGCTGTAGAAAATTACCTATTTAGTATTTCCTCTTGAAAATGTGGATACAAGTAGTTAAAAGCAATTTTTGTTGTTGTCGTATTTTTCTCGCTGTCAGTTTTTCGGATATTGGTGTCTCCCGAAAAGCAAGCTCCTGAAAAATCCCCAACTCTCTCATCGGGACATCGGAAAACAACTCGGAATCGTGCAGTCAACGGTGAGTCGTGTGATTAAACCGTTACTACGAAACTCTGAGCTTCGGACAGGAGGAGGAATGCAGTCTGAATGAATGTTCTATTAGTGATCAGGATCACATGTCGTGAAAGCGTTTAAGCGGGATCCCAATGCTTCGGTCAAAGACCTGTCCAAATCTTTCGTTCAGGGAGCCAATGACCGGGAAGGACTACATACGCACAAAGTGTAGAAGGCTCCAAATTCGCGACGAACGGCAAAATAGGTGGGAAAGTCATGGGCCCGGAAACTGTGATGCTGAGATGCTGATAAAGTCTCATTGTCGCATAATGGATGCTGAGACTAACGTCAAGGTGGGCTTCTGGCAGATTTCAGGGCTACTGTTCTTCACCGTCCAGCACAGAATGCAGAAACTTGCAAAGTTTGCCAAGAAATACCTAATTTGGTAAGCGGTCTGCTCATGTGACAAACGGAGTGCGCCGTTCTTGGCTATCGGGACTGTAAACGGGGGAATCTACCTTAAAAAGTGTCTACTATTCAAATGTTGTCCTGGAGTGATACGAAGCCAACGACGTCACTTTCGTTCCCAAGGACATAAACCCCCTCAACGCACCGGAACTAAGGCCCATCGAAAAATACCAGGCTACTATGAAGCAGGCACTACCGAAGCATCCCAATTAGGTCAAATCTGAGGAAGACATGAAAAAAAAACTAGGTTTACCTACAGAAGAAGCTGCAGAAATATATTGTACAGAATCTAATGAGCGGAGTTCAGCGTAAGGCGCAAGCATATTGATTCAAGTTGAATGAAATAAATATGCCTAAAGCTTACTTATGGGTTATTTTGTATTGTCTAAAAGTCAAAAAAAGATTGATCAACTAGGTAATTTTCTGAAGCGTTTTTTTCCGTGATGCAATTTGATGTGGAACACTCTTTACTCGTCGTGTTGATCAATTATTGATCTAACTTTTTTTAACACTTCTACGAACTTATTAGCAGAACGATTGTTATTGGAAAACAAGGAAAATTTAAATATACACTTCACTTGATCACTTTTCTAAAAAAATAAAAAAAACAAAACTGAAACACTGAAAATAATTGTATTATTATACATTCATTCATAGATTCTTGCTTTCGTTCAAGCGTTTGCTGACGAACTTTTCAACTATTCTTAATTAAAAAGGTTCCCTTGCAATTTCAACGCATTCAACCAATAGTTTGGCAAGCACTTTGATACGCTTATGCTTATGTTTTTCACAAATTTCCTACTCAATAAGACACGGGACTGTCTCGGGAATTGAATCCTTGACGTCCGGAAAAAGATTTTTCGTTGGAATTAGAAAATCAGCTAGTTGCACCCCTTGCAGGTCTACGACACTCTCGCAAACATTGATTAGTGTTAAACGTGATTTATTTGTTCTTATATTTTTGTGATTATTTTGCATTACATCAAAAGCACTCATTGTTAAAAAAATTAAAACTATAAGTTATTTTATCATGGTCTTTATAGGAATCATAATCACTAAACATGGATTTTCCTCCTTCATCGAAAATAGAATTGTTATTGCCACAAGCGTATTTGGCTCAATGGCTTTCGGCCTAATGGCTTGCGATCTAGTGGCTATCGGCCTAATGGTTTTCGGCATAATTGCTCTGAAGTCACCAGTATGCCCAAGGAGTCGAGGAATTTGCCTCTGTTGAAAATGTCCTGATCAGACAGGACATCGATCCAAGCCACCTTCAGCATAGTGGTCCTCTACCGACTTAGCTAAGGGGTCGGTACCCGGTTGTAATGAAATTAAACGACTTGAATATGTACACGTTGACATTTTACTTACGAATTTCACTATACATGTTCAAAACTCAAGTCGATTGATATGGATACAGCTGAGTAGTAGCAATGGATGGCAGGAATTGATTTGCTGCCGAAGTAATGTACAGCCCTATTTTTAACGAGTATCTTAAAATTTATATCTTAATAAGTAATGCTCTGATTCTCAAGTCTCAGTAAAAATCTCATTATGTTTTGGAGTATTTTAGATTATTGAATATCAGTAGTTTATACTTGGATTCGTTATAACATGATTCGTATTTTTATAGTTTACCTGTTCTCATTTATATTTTTTTTTCTCTCCTTGCTTTATTTATTATGACTATTTTCATCTATTTCTTCAATTTTAAGTTCCATGCTGGAGTGAGCCACTCAGAGATGTGTCCATTTGTTCGAAACTCAAAATACTCTTCAATCTAGTTCGAACTTTGATTAAAAAAAAAAAGCATTAAAATTCCTACACTGCCCGTCGAACTACCAGGAATCATTACCAAGGAATTGAACCTCCTTTGGCTAGCTCATAGAAAACACCATTAACTAACCGTTTATTAAACGCCTTTCATTAGCATTCTCGAACTATGCTGTAGGCAAACAGTTTCGGCTATCCACACCCGCCGACGATTGCTGGCAAGCCCCTGCAAACACTGTCCTCCCCCAGGGCCATTGTTCAACCTGATCAACCACCTTCCATCTTCCCTTCCGAAATTTCATCCCCTCACGTTTGCCCACTCCAAATCTGAGTGACCGAGACGACGCGGGGCACACACATCTGCGAGAACGAGAAACCGGTTTCGGATCTAGCGGCGCATTGCCCGGTTGTTTACGGTTTTACTCTGAGTGTGTTTCTTTACTTTCCACCTTTCTTGTCCCCATAATATAATCATCATCATCATCATCATCATCATCACCGGCAATAGCAGCAGCATCAACAACAACAACAATAGCAACATCAACATCGTTATGCGATGTGTTATGCCGGCTTGCTTTCCTACCGCATTCTTTTCTCGAAGATTTTTCGATTTCTTCCATCTTCACGCGAGAGAGAGAGAGAGATCTTCGTTATGTTGCTGTGTTTGTGTGTGTCGTATTGTTTGCTTCGGCTCGTATTCTTTCTTTTCGTTCTAAGTTCAACTCCTGGATGAAGTGGAGACATTCTTGTGCCTTTGCGATATTGTCCATGAGGAAGATCGGCTCGTGGTTTGCCCTTTCGTGTTTTCAACCCTTTCACTCTTGGTCTAAGCGTTGGTTAAGGTTCTTAAACTTTTGCTCTGTTATGAATAAGTCACGCCAAACTATTCAACGGGACTAATAGTCATTTGATTGAATTTATTCGTACATCGTCAACCAACCTGTTGAGTTCAAAATTGTTTCGACGGCTTCCAATCACAAATACTTCAAACGTATAGAATTCTGTGAGTCCTATACATTTTCTAATAGTTTCCTAACAGCTCCATATTGACGGATGGTGGTCGCCACCTGGTTGTGAGTGTTGGAAGAAGCTCGACTTAATGGTTATTTGTTAAATGCTGTCGCTCATTAGCAACGCAGAGTTAGCGTTGAGAAAGCTAATTGCAACGCAACGGTGGCCGACTGTTGATATCATTCCTATTAAATCGGCTGAGTCACTTTCTCTTGCTGTTAATCCCAGGAGTAGCAAATCTTAATTGAGTTGATACTTAGTCTTTGGCTGGAAGTCGGTCATCACAAGTATACTCTACGTACATAATCCACACTGTTGATTGTAATGCTTCTGGGAATCATTCCTCCAAACGTAAAGTGTTCTATATTGCGAGCTTCCGGTTTGTGCACGAGAAGTTTGTGGCAGACTAACGCGGTCCATATGGAACCGTTCTGGTTGTTTTGTGGCTCATCTCCGTTCCTTGTTTGATTGAATTAAATAAGTGAGCGTTCGCCCGCAAAATTGTACGTCGCGGTGGAATCTGATCTACTCGAGAGTCCAGACGACTAATAAACGACATGTACGTGGCCGAAGAAACTATCTCAAAATATAACCGAGGTTGTTTGTGCATTTCGGTAGCCTATTAATTCAGTAAACTAATACCGCGTCCCAGCGCAAGGGTATTGTTAATCATTTGACTTATTAACTACGTCTGAAATCTATAAAAGACTTTGGATTGAAAAAGATGTCGATACTTCTTCATCCAAAGCTTTTACACACTGAATACACTAACGTTACACGCCATTCGACCATCTAGCTTTATTAAGTTTTATTAGAGTTTTATGAAAGCCACTACAAATCAGTTTGGTTTTATTGTAGCAGTAAGAGGTGTCAATAAGTTTCAAATTTTAGTCAGGTTTATGAGAACCTGCATAGCTTTTTTACAAGGATCTTAAAACCATGTGTTCTAAAATTCCTATTACTTCTATCAATGGTTTTATTTTGACTTTATGTACTCGTAAAATGCTCTTTAGAAATGCCGTTTAAGGACTCATGCAAATTATTTTATTGTGGTCAGTTGTAATAGCAATATAAAACCATTTTGCCTCCAGTGAATGCATTGAACAGCGAATAGGCGTAGAGGAAAGTAAAACAAATGACCAAATTGTTTTTTAGAAGCCATTTTTAAGGTAAATTGGTAACACTGTGATTTCTTTCAATCGCCATATTGGAATATTAGAAATCATTGAATTGTGGAAACACGCCAAATTTTAAATGAAATACATATGGACTGTAGATAAGATACCAATTTCGGCATTCTTTTAAATAACCTCCTTAGCAGCACATATGTTGCCATTAAGTTGAGAAAACATAAATGTGCCTTAGTAAGTCATAATCAAGTTGCTGCAACTAATTATGATCGCGGTGTGCTACTTGGGCTTATTGAATTCCATAAATTTCCAGAAATAGCATGATCATTATTGAATATATTTGTTTCAATTTTGTTTTTGTTGATGTAAACTCGCATAATCACTAGGGCGCATTTATTTTCGGCTATTATCGTTTTAATATTCACCATAAAATTTAATGCGAGTATGATTTGGAGCATAATAAGCTACATAAAACTGACTTTTGTTTGGATATTTTGCTATCAAACAATATTTTCCGCAAAACTAGAAATATTGAATAGCAGAAAATCGAACAAAGCAGAACAACACGAACCAACCACGATATTATAGTGAATTTTACAGCTATAGCCATTTGGCCCTATGCTGGTTTTGAAAGGCAGCCAACAGCTTTATGAAGATTTCTATGGCCACAACATCTTTCGCTAGACGTTTTCAAAATCTATATGACATTATTAAAGGTTTCATTAATTTGTTTTCACAACCGTCTATAGAGTGGGCCACTTTGTACACATTTCGGCTTTGAAGACGAATTGAGGAGGTGTTGGTAGACGAAAGAGTTTCGAATGTAGTTTTATTAACACAGCCGGGAGGAGTGCTATCAGCTGGAATAAAACTAAAATTATTACTTGGGTAAGTGGACCAGTAGGATTATTTTTGGGCTGCATAAAGTCAGACAGTAAATACCCAATTAACCCAATCACTCTCTTTTCAACAGACGCAATTCTATAGTTATTAGTTTAGAGCTTTAGATATAAGTATTTTTGAAACTACTGTTCATATGAAATTTGAAAAAGATCAATTCTCGAGTAATTTATGATTAGGGCCTAAAAAGCAAACTATACACAATGACTTCAAACGTTTCACTTGAATCTTGGAACACTCCCGTGAATTGAAGGCAGCTATTCAGCTATTGGAAGATTTTTATTTGATCTACCACATTGTTTTGTTGGATGTCCAAAAACCTTGTGATTCGTGAGAGATCAGCCTTTAAAGTCATTGTTTGACTTTGAAAAAAATTAATATTTACTCAACAGTTTTCCAGGAGTCCACACTGAAAATTTATTTTCGTTAATAAGCTTTCACTCGTTTCGAAGAACATTGAATTTGTACTTAAAAAATATGTCAATTTTAAAACATGAATATGTATATGACATGATATGAAACATTCATGTAGCTTTATTACTAGTCAAATGCTATAATGCACAAAATGAATTGAGTGAAGACCTGTCAATCGTCGCCTTTTTTCCATCGTTTAAATCATATTAGTCAAGTACCTTCTCACGAGTCACCCTGGCCTCCTAGTGATTCACCTAGTGATAGATGAGGAG
The DNA here is from genome assembly GCA_034211315.2 of Aedes japonicus. Lineage (NCBI taxonomy): Eukaryota > Metazoa > Arthropoda > Insecta > Diptera > Culicidae > Aedes > Aedes japonicus. The sequence goes on from JASCZW010006602.1 coordinate 37,257, forward strand.
GCACCTAGGAGGCCAGGGTGACTCGGGAGAAGTCCACGGATTCATTAACAGCTCTTCCTAAAATACAGTATCGAATTTCATGTTTGAAACAGAAAAAATCACCCCGGACAACTCCTGGCGCTTGCTCTTTTTTGTTTCATTAAGATTTTGAATAGAAATAGTAGATCTGTCAGTTATTCATGCAACCACCAGAGTGTCGTTTTTTGTTTGTTTGAAAAAAAATGTTTGAAGCTCATTGTATTGTTTTCGTACAATGTACGAATGTTCTTTCTGTGTAAACAAATCAAGCTTGAATTGAGAGACTCTTTTTGTCGCCTTTTTTTGCGTTCCTTCGGGTATGTAAAACATTGTTCAAGTATTTTCAACACACATTACGGTAATATAAAGTGTAATTAAGGATCCAATACGTCAAAAACATCAGTCAATCGTTTAACAGACAAACTTTTAAATGAAATAGTCGACGAAGAGAATCTCTTCATGTTACTTAGGACCTAATGCATTGCTTAGCTTGAAATGCTTCGTGCTTTTGTCAGTCGTGCGTGTGACATTGAATACGAACGTAGTTTCTTAAAAAGTACACATCCGTTTCGTTGCTAAAACAACGAATAGATTCGTTAGTCCTACTTTCAATTTCGTAATATAAACGAAGATGGTGAGTATAATAATCTTTATTGTCTATTCAGGAAGTTGTTTCAAACTTAAACAAAAGTATCGTAGCATTCGAAATTAACGAAATCTTTATTTCTAGCAACCTCTACATGGATGATAGAAAAGCTTCATCAGAGGCTACATGCATTTTAGCATAAGTAAAACCGGTTCACTCTGCACTCATTTCTCACTCATACGCATAAACCTTCAGAAGTGTGCGTTACCACGTTTGAGTTATTCCGATTCTGTTCATTACTACACAGAACAAAAAGCGTTCCCGAAAATAAAAACTAACCGTGAGCTAGTTAACGTTTTCATGATTTTCCCTGTAAACGTTATAACGTTCATGTTTGGAGTGATGCTCATGCGAGTGAATGAATTTTGCCATGCTTGCATTCATTTCATCTGAACAGAACTTCTAACGCACGATGCTTACGACGCGTCACGCTAGTAGAAACGTAAATTAGTTCTTATTACATTTTATGTTTTGTGATAAGTGACAATACTCGGATTGAGTCATCGAGGACTAGCTTGGAACAAGGAAAATATGTGAAGTCGTCATATTTGTGAATTCCCTATTTCTATTTGATGTTTTATAGTTTGAATTGGTTTAGACAACACACTTAGATTTTTTTACAGAAACCTGTAAAATTTAACAGATTCTCAACAGCTAAACGTTCGGTAATCTGACTTAACGGATTTCAGTGAAATTTTACAGTTATCTGTAAAACATTTTCCAGATTCCGGTAAAATTTTACCGAAATCCGTTAAATCGGATTACCAAACGTTCAGCTGTTGAGAATTCGGTAAAATTTAACAGATTTCTGTAAAAAAATCTTAGTGTTAGGGTAAATGTTGGAGTTAAGGGTTCTGTACATGGTTAGTATTGGAGTCATTGTTTGTTTTCTTGTGACAACTATGACAACACTGAATATTTCATCATTTATCAATAGTGTTGAAGCAACTTGACATGTACTAAAAAAGGATTCGGTATATACTACATTACACACTTAAATCCATAATTTCAGCTGGGTATTTTTTTTTTGCTGATTTTTCTCTGTTAAAATGAATTTATACTGAGAGAACGGTTTTTTTGTACAATATTTGCTGATTTCTGTAATATTTGTTACTGATTTTTCTGAAAAATATTATAAAATACAGATGTCGGTAATAAATGTAACCGAATACCTCGGTATCATAAAAAACTCGAGTACTTTTAAGATATTAATTCTGTGAAGCGACCATTCAGCAAACAAAATGTATACCAAACTCTCAGTTCTGGCTGGTTGTATATTACGCCATTTTTAAAAAATTATTAAGTGAACACTTCACACGGCGAGTAAAAAGTTATACACATTGTGAAATGGAGGTACTTAAAACTCGCTGACTGAAGTGGACAACAGCATTGCATTGTCTGCACTTTTTGGTTCTAACCTATGGCGCCCAAGTATGGCGATTTTCTTCCAGGTATACGCAATGGTAAGTCTGTTTAATCATTTGGGTTTCTTCACATAATTGACTACGTGTTTCTAGACTTTCTTCGAACGTTGGCCATAATCTGATTGAGGAATTCGTCTCGTGAAAATCAAAAAGTGAGACAGCATTCAAGATAAACCCAGTTTTTCCGCTCGATCCAGTGAAAAGTTTCAAACACGTAATTTGAAAATTTCTTTATATTTTGATTTAATTTTTCGGAGCGAATAAAAACTGAACTTAGAACAAGTGTCTAGCCTGTGAAGGTATTTTTTATTATCGCCGCAAAAATGGGGGTTTAAATTACCATTTCGTTCAGTATGTGATTTTACAGATATTCCACACTGATTATGCGGATTTGTCGGTAGTAAATTACAAAGAAACGGTAAAAAAAATACTGAGGTTCTTGGTAGTTAAATGAATTGGTGTGGCAATTCATTTAACTATGACAAACATGTTCGACTATTTTTAAGGATTGTTCAGTTAATTTTGAAGATCAGTTCGGTATTTTTGACATATTGCTATAGGTTATGCAGTAACGAGGAATCGGTAGTTGAAATGGATTACCGAGGTGACCACCGAGAGCTCAGCTGTTGAAAAATCGGTAATTTTTTAACTGAGCCCGGTAAAAATAATTAAGTGTGTAGATAAAATAACTGATAGCAGTGGTTTTAGCTCCAAAAAGAGGAAAAAAATCGCAAGAGGCTTACTATTGGCGATCTTATAAGCCTGAAAAAAATTCTAACCAAAAACACTATGACCAAGGTCAAGAAGATCGCAGTAAGCGCTGACCGCGGGTGGGTTAGTTTTTGAGAGCTGACAAGTTTTCCAAAAAATTCCAATTAGTTTTTTCTCCTGGCAAAAAGCGAAAATTCCAATTAGTTTTTTCTCCTGGCATGGTTAAAAATTTTCAAGCATTTATGATTTCAAACATAAATTTACAGAAAGTTGCATGGAAAATAAGAAAATTAGAAGTTTTAGATGGATGGAGGTGAAAATATTTTTTGGTTCAAATTGTCTTCTTCTTTGTATTTCATTTAGTTCCATTCCATGATGAATACAGAAATAACTTCGTACTGTAATTTCATGCCTCTCTTCATTCAGGGCTATAATATCAACGCTAGTATATAACACGAGAGATGAACCGAAATGATTTCAGTTTTCGACACGAGCTTTTGGTTTAGACAGGGTTTGTCCATTCGCCACAGTCCAATACCGTTTATGGTACTTGGGAGGCAGCAGTCATGCAAGACCGGCTGATCGGAGAGGTTACCGGTATCTATGTCCTATTCAATACAATGGACATATCGAGTCACTGAAAATGTTCGTCCTGTATGGAAAGCGAGAAAGCTGTGTGTGCGCTGAAACTCGTCGCCCGATGCTTCATACTTGCGTTGAATGGCGCCATTCAGAAAGATGAAGATCACGAAGGTTGCGGTATCGACAAAGTCGCAAGATAGGACAAGACAAAATTATGAAAATAATTTTTCATTCGCATTTTAACCAACCATGTGTGTAATAATACGTTTAAATTAGATGATACCAATATTACTATAAACCAGTGCGGTCCTACGCGAAACCTGCGGTTATACCCCTGATATAACCAACCACTAATTTTGTGTCTGTTATTTTGTTTGTCATAGTATTGCGACTCGGTGCGTCGAAGTCCCTAATTGTGTATGTATCAGTTTCTTTCAGCGAAAGAACAAGGTGAAAATATTTCCGGATGACGCTGGCGCTACTATTTCTGGAGACTAATTTTTTTATCCTTAAGCATCACGGGCGACGGTTTGCCATACCACATGAAGGCTGAACATCATTTTTGGTGAGATCTATCTGATTATAACTTAATTTTAACGATATAGCTAGGTACGTGCCATCTTCAAAACATAATATGCTTCAAAGGTGGAAATGTATGCACAACACCAATATCCATATGGTGTGTGCCCTATGTTTATGCGGGACTTGTTTTAAGTGAAAGTACCAATAAACCAGTGAACCAGTGAAATGTCGTCAACGACTCGAGACATAAAATCTGGAACATTAATGTTTTTGGTTAGAATGAAAGACTGTAGAAAGGTTTGATAGTTCACGTCGATGTGCGTGCAGCTTGGAAATATAACAAATGTTTTTAGGAAGTTGAGCGAAAAGGGCATGTGTACAGTGGTACTCGAACCAACGACATTTTTGCCTAACATCCCACTGCGGGGTAGGTCGAAGCACGGACTAAGTCTGCCACTTCAACAGGCAAAAATGTCCGGTTGGAAGACGCTCAAGATGCTCACGGAACTATCAAAACTTTCTCTTCATATCTTTCATTCTAGCCAAAAACATTAATGTTCACTCTTGGTGCCTCATGGTGATGAGCGAACATCTCCTTCTACATCATAATCGTTACTCCTCGCACGGAGAATATATAACATAACAATTAGTGTATAATTTAAGAAGTAATTTAATCAAATTCTTAGGCAGGTTTTGAATTTTGATAGCTGTTTTTTTAATTCTCCCAATGCGCGGAAAAACGATCTATGACGAAATTTGACAGAAGCAGATAATTTGCCATCAACATGAGAGGTTCTAGGAGTGTATAGTAATTTATTGCTAAAACGAAGAAATGAAGAGCAATTGTTGATAGTTCCGTTAGAGTATGGCAGGTTGTGAAATTGAAAGATGCCCTTCCGCTCGTTGTCAACTTGCATCTTTCAATTTCACAGTCTGCCGTACTCTATCTGAACTATCAATAGTTTCTCTTCATTTCTTTCTTCTAGCAATAAATTACTGTCCACTCCTAGAGCCTCTCATGTTGATGGGAAATTATCTGCTTCCGATAAATCTCAGATATTGAATGTTTGGATATTTAAATTTTAGCAAGTCTTGAAAAATACTCCTGAAGACCTTCCTTAATCTTCTTAAATTGAATTCAAGGCTGTTTCGTCGACTTTTTGTAGAACATCAAGTTTTATATACGGGTTTGAGAGGCCAAGCGGTTAGCGTGTGAGCTGTGGTGGGCAAGCGGTTAGCGTTACCGTCGTGCAAGCGATTGTCACGAATTGAGGGTTCGATTCCTGTTACAGCCTGTGGAACTTTTCCGCAAAACTAATATGTCCAATCTGGTTCACTAGGCGTTTGATTATGTTGCCCGTTGGTATTTCCTTTGTGTTCAATGTTCGTTCAGTCTGTACAACTTCGAGTTGAAGACGGTGTAAATGTGTTTTTTAAGAGAGCTTAATCAGGAAATCTACTTGTGTAGCTTTAAACTTAAACGGTTACTTGCGTAAGACAATATGAAATCGTTCTGGTGCTCAACTTACTACTGATTTTCATATGCAGTAGGTAATAGAACAATTTGAAATAACCTCTGATTTCCAATTTATCGTAAGAGCACATCATGCATTTCTCGAGTAATTCATGACTAGAGCCTAAAAGCGAATTGTAAACAACGATTTTAAATGATGATCTCTTACGAATCACAGGAATTTCACGATATACAACTACACCATATGATAGAACAAACATTTTTCTATTCAATTTACCAGAGTGATTTTAGATTCGAGAGAAATCGTCGTTTCAAACTATTGAACACCGGCCCAGAATGCGAATGTAAAAGGAAAGGTACATTTTCGGTCTATATTTTTAATTTTAGAGATAAAATTATTTTTCAACGTTACTGTAGTAAGGTGCTTCTTTTGATCTTGATAAAAACTCGGGTGGTCTTTATTAAAGTAAAAATTTTAAATCTAACTTTTTCATTCACTGAAATCAAAATATGATCTGAGAAAAAGTTATAGTTTAGCATATTTATAGAAACTTTGGTATTCAAATGTTTGCTTTGGCTTCAGAAATAACTAGAATAGAGCATTATTTCGTGAAGAAATTCACAAACTACAAAAGACTGCAGAAATCATTAAGAAATAACGCAGATAAGTAAAACACCTTATTGAACTTATAAACGCGACACTGGCAAACTAAATAACAAACAGACCAAAAGACGACACGACACCATACAGAACAGTTGACATGAACATGATTGAGAGAAAGGGAAAGCAAACTTTTAAATGTTACACCTTTTGAGGGAGTGTCAACAGCGTCTCTATGAACGACATGATCCTTGCACGGTGAAATGCTTCAAAAAGAGTTTAGTTATATCATTCTGACGCACGAGGTATAAAGAATATATTTAAGTATATATAAAAAACTGCAAGAAAAAGAAAATTAAAAGCATACCAATTATTTTTTATAGAAACTAATTCCAACTTAAAAACAGAAAAACTGCTATATTTTGGACATTTCAAAATCTACATCAAACATTTGCATATCTGAGTTGCTTGAAATTAGCTCACCTATACCTTTTCTCATGAGCATAGCCTTTTATTTCTGTGAATAAAAAAAAGATGTTCGATTTCCAAGATTTTCACTATAAGAAATAACTTTGAACATCTTTTCTCTTAAATTTGAAACTTAGGCTAAAAATGTACTTCTATTTTTAAATTCTGATCATTATCCAATTAAGACAAATTTCACGCCAACTCATCCAGGGGTTGGCAGCACCCTCTCAGAATCCAATGAAACTTTGTGGGTGTGTAGGCTATGCCTTTTTAGAGGGCTTTGCATACTTTATTTTTTTTTATCAAAAAAATCTTGGACTCAGTTTGAAACAGGAGTTTTGATCGTTTTTTATATCAACATAACTCAAATAAAGCCAAGCCTTACAAAAAAGTGATGTATGGGTGACTTTTTGAAAATCGTCGGAAATTTTTTTCCAACTGAGGAATTTCGAAATTTGTTCCTGATAAAGGCAATATAACTGTCTCATAGTTCGCCGTACGTTGCACAATTAGCACTTTTAAGGAAAGAAAGTTTTTCTAACAACAATTTTTCATGTCCTATTTTTACCGTGTATCGCGCCAACTACCTTACAGAAGCCAATTAAATTTAATTATAATGCCAATTTGGATTATTTAAGAGTGGTTGAATGTTTGAAATATCAAGGCTACCATTTGAGAAAGGGCTTATTATTATTATTTATTTTAACTTTAGTGATTAATACAATTTAATTATGAGTCCTACCTAACAGTGATCATAGTTACATGATTTGTTGTGAAAGGAGTTTATCATAATGGAACAAAGTGGTATGACTATCAGAATTAAATATTGTGCATGTATCAATAATCCAAGGTGCAGCCACACGAATTCATCAGCAATGATAGAAAAATACACTTCTGGGGATATGACCACAAGTTGGATGAAACAATGCGTACTTGTGAGTCATGCCGTGAGTCAATTTTGACGCACAATAGGAATCCCACCTCTAAGAAGAGGCGTTCAAATGGAAACAAAGCAAATTGTGATCAGGATTTCAATGACCCACAAACGTCAACAAGCCATCAAAAATCGGATGATGCATTAGGTAATTTTTTTCTCTTATTTTAAGTCTGTGCTTGAGTAACGTATTGTTTGTCAATAATAACTTTTTATTATGTAGAAGGAGATGTTCGCTCATCACCATGAGGCACCAATAGTGAACATTGATGTTTTTTGCTAGAATTAAAGATATGAAGAGAAAGTGTTGAAAGTTCCGTCAGTGTGCGGCAGGTTGGAAATACAACAGATGTTTTGAGCGAAAGAGCATGTGTACAGTGGTACTCAAACCAAAGACGTCAACTTTTGCCTAACATCCCACTGCGGGGTAGGTTGAAGCACGAACAAGTCCGACACTTCAACAGACAAAATAAGACGTTTGGAAGACGCTCATGTACCACTGATGGCTTTGTGATAGTTATTCTAGCGATATAATCAAAACAAACCCAAAAAGGAGAGAGTTCCTCTCCCATATACGCATCAAAAACAGAGTGCACATAATATATCGGTGAGCGAACATCTCCTTCTACATCATAATCGTTAATCCACACACGGAGAATACATAACATAACAATTTAAAAAAAAAACTTTTTATTTATATTATTTTACAGAAGTGGTACAATCATTGTAGTCAATCCGCTCCAAGGATGAGCTCCTAGGTCCACATAATGTGAATAAATTCAAATATATAGTTCAAACCTTGAGCAAATCACCAATTTTGTCGAGGAATATACGGAATTATTGCGCAAAGAAATCTCCAAAGCACCCCACAAACATCAATGCTGAATTACTGTTTGTTCAATCAAATTTTGAGAAGTTGTTCAGCTTTTACTTTTAGCAAGCTGAATAACTTCTCCAAATTTGTTTGAACAAGCCGTTATTCGACAGTGATGTTTGTTGGGCAGTTCGTGAAAATTTGTTTGGTATGGATTCAGCCGATGACGATGAAGTGGAAGCATTCGATGAAATGATGATGCAGTTGAAAGAGATGTTCAATGTATGTGAAAAAACAAGAAATTACCAACTAAAAGTTTGATCGGTACTTCCTCAATCATGGTCAGTGAATAAAATGGGATGGTAAAAAGATGTTTTACAGCAGTGGCTAACAACTGATCGTTGTAAAGCAATTATAAAGCCTGTAGACGAGTTTGTTCCGTATTTTGTTGAAAAATTTGGTAGGCTTATAACTCATGATTTCATTTATAACGAACAATCTTCTTTTCTGCAAAACAAAAAAGTATTCCCTAAAAGATGGTGAAATAATTGTAATATAGGGAAGCGGAACCTATCTTGAGCTCAATAAGCAGACCTCCGGTGGAAATCGGTGAATATGCACTGAATACCGAACACTGAGTACACAAGTTATTCACAATTTATTCGTCCACTTACCGTTAATCGTTTAGCAACACACAAAACATTCGATTCTGATAATTTTCTTCGGATTTAATACGGAAAAGTTGCACCACTATGTATCTATGTTAATACTATCACGAAAAATATTAATCCCATCTGTGTACATATGTTAATCGTACTGATTTTAATCAAGAAAAAATATAAACAAGTTAACGCTCTTCACTACTACACCCAAAACTGAAGTAGATCATTTGACAGCCCTTCACGTGTGTTGTGTAGCATTCATATAACCAACACAAACGGAAAGGGTTTGTTTGTTATTCTTCCATGAGAATATTGACAACAAGACTCACCATAACGTTGGGCATAGAATACTCTATGAATGATTGAATACGCATACTTGCGTTGATGTGTATGCTATACAGTATGTGAGCAGTGCCCAATGACGTTTATACAAGGTCCGGGCCACCAGACTTAACGGTATTCGTGAGATGTGGAAATGTATAGTGGTATTTGTGTTTCCTCACAATTTTTATATTTATACACGGCACTGCTGTTTATGGTGATGTCAAACTATCACTTCACAGTATGGAATGTTATGGTAGTGTGACGTCGGCATTCGCTTGCCCAGTAATGTCTACTATATTTTTGCTTCCAACACAAGTAAACTGCCTGGTGGCCCGGGCCTTGTTTAAACGTCATTGCGCAGTGCCGCCAAATTCAACAGAGAGGTATATTAAATGTGGAATTTTATTTCTCGGTATAAATTGAAAAAATCCACAATTAGAATTTCAATAAGAGTCATTTGCAAACATTTACAATCATCAATTACATTTCAATAAGAGTCATAATAAAATAGTTTGGCAACAGCAAGCGATTACGTCGATTTTAAACACGGTTCAGAATAGGTGTAAGCGTATTTAAATTATTGTGAAAATTAATCTAATAGTTTTCTAGTATTTTATCACGTATTCCTAGATTCTTGTGTGGCACATGTAATAAGTGAAGTGTGATGTTTATAGTTTTGTGCAATTACGCGAAAATGTTTGAGGGTATAGTGCAATTAAAGAGGAAACTTGGAGTCTGGCTCGAGTATATTCCCTAGTACGGTTAGATCAATACGACGAATTTGTAGTGCAAAGGTAAGACATTTTGTTAAAAATCTGACTGCTCATTTTTACGAAAATTAAGCCTCCGAATCGTTTTTGTAGCTTTTAATTATATTCAAGACCTAATTTTATTTGCCAGGGTTAAAGATTCTTGGTTACTGCGTCCATTTATTGGAGAAATTAAACATTTTTTTACGTTTGAAGTTGGATGACTGCAGAATGTGATGAATATATGTTCTATGGTGAGAATAGGTTCCGCTTCCCTATAACTTTTCTCACGAACATAGCCTTTCATTTTTATAAATAAAAAAGTAAGATGTTCGATTTCCAAGATTCTGAGGATTACTTTAGATCAAATTAATAATTAAATAAGGACCTCACTATTAGAATTAAATTTGAACAACTTTGAACAAATTTGAAATTTCGGCTGAAAATGTATCTTTACGTTTAAATTCTGATCATGATCCACTTAAGATTAATTTATTTTTATGAAAAATTAATCAAAAAACTTAAAACTGTTAAAAACAAAAAAATAAATTCCTTTGCAATTAATCAAATAAATCATTAATATTGATCGTTGACCAAAAGAGTAGCTTAGAACCCATTTTTGGCAGAAGAATTTCATTTACTGTTAAAATTTCATAATACACCCTATATTCTAGGTTTCTACTTTTTCCATGCGAGCAAACGTTGCGTGTTCATTTTACCTAAACTGGACACCGAGCGCTATTTTTTAATAACAGCTCATATGCCAAATCAGTCAATTTGTACAACACCGAGCAGTGTTTATTGATTTGCCAATTTTCCCATTTTCTCCGCCAAGTAGGTTACCATATATATGAAAACAAACCATAATAGTGCATCAGTTAGACTAATGACACTGTCTTTATTGGTAACACACTGCCATGCACGCAAAACAAAACAAAAGCAAAAAAACTGCACCAACAGCACTGGACCAATCAAAGCAAGCGCTAGGCAATTACATCACACATTTCCTCTTGTTTCGTGAGTAACAACACTTTCCCAGGCGTTGAAAAACCGAAACCTATCGATGGCTGATGGCGTTTTTCGCTGCCGCTGACAGCTTTTGGGTAACTATTTTTTTTTCATACCGACGTCGCCGGTCGCAAGCTGATTGGTCGGTTCCTCAAAAGTGGGTTTTTCGTTGTGTGCCAATTTCACACCGATATTGAAGAATATTATCGATTCGGCAGACTAATTTGATTTTTTTTTTCGGAAAATTCGGTTACAAAAAATAAATTATTACGTTTTTTTTCAAGCTTCCCAAATTGTGAAACACAGTGGATTCCCCTTAACACACCGAGAGCGCACCACTTGTTTCCTGACCTGCGACATCCAGGCCGGTATTTTTCGAGTTTGCCTCGTCATTATTGACGTTGGTCAGGTTGTTTGCATGCAACATTTTGTAGCACAGTTTTGTTCGGTCTATGTTTTTAAGCTTCTCACCTGCACATGCACTTCATTCGATGCACCGCTGGTAAATTAGTATACAAACAATAATCACATTATTGTCGGCGGTGGCGGTGGGGTTGGTTTTCTCCTGCACGGGGCTCAATTTGAGTGGGCAGCTCGCTTGTAAGGGGTTCATTTTCCCATAAACATGATGAAAGTTGGACGGTCGGTGGTCGTCGGCGAATGTGTGGGCTCGCGGAAAATTGGTTTGCAATCCGTGGAATCTGAACTGATTGACTGACTGACTGACGGACGATGGGCGGTGTGAGCAAACAGTGTGTTCGATGCCATTGGCCACTGCAAATTGATGTTATTTAATCTGATTAACGAAAACTGATTTTGGTCGCACACTGGTTGGCTTGGATGATATTGGAGATATGCCATGTGGGCTTTTATTTTTGAAATTAGTGATATTCAATTAGCTGAATCTAAAAACTACAAGGTATAGCCCCATTGAGTTGTTTGAACTGATGAAGTACGACTACGCAACTAAATATAAGCCATTTAGATTGTGGAATACAATATTGTTTGGGTTAACCCTTTCAGGACTGAAGCTTTACAAGTGTTATTGAACAAGAAATCTGATGTGGTCTGATTAAATTGGAAATTATTGAAAAAAGTAGGATATTATTTGTTTAGATGTGCTTGGTCACCCAACTCTCCTGAAGGTCAGAAATTAAAATATACAGTGGTAATGTTATGATATACGTTCTAATATAAACAATGCGTTTCTGAAGGTTTGCAGGTCCTGAGGAGACCATCAGACATTATGAGATAATTTTGTGCCATTCTTTGCCAAACAAACTACCTCAGCTTTGCATAGCCCATAAAACTACTGTTACAATTGTAGACCTTAAGTTTTGAAAGACAGTTTGAAAGATCTACTAACAAGATTATCCTGGACGTTTCAGAATACTCATTGAACATGTTCGAGTTTTTATCGTCATTATATAATAATTATATATACAATTTAAGTTTATAGTTTATAGTAATTTAAGTTCGGAACTCAAGGTTATTTTTTATGAGCCTAAACATCCCATGAATATCCGATAATAACTGATGATATTACAAAAGATTTACTGAATGTGTTTGAATGTATATCGTCACCTCTCATAGGTTATAAAGTTAATGTTACGACTATATATCTCAACTTTTGAACTTGAGAGCAGTTTTGGTGACTTAGAATATCTCAAAAAATCTCATTATACCTATATGTTGACCTTCCCGAAGACTCCCTTTATTTAGTCAAATACATATTGTCACTTTGTTTAGCCCGGGAAGGTACAGTTACTGCTGTAGATTTTAAGTATTGCATACCAGGATAGTTTGAATAACTTAGACCATCCAAAGATTTTTTCATATTTTATGTTGTTCCTCCAAAATATTCCAAAATATTCAATTAAAATGTTTCAATGCACATTGGAGCTTTGCATAGCCCAGAAAGCTTTTTTACAACTATACCGAAATGTTCAGGATTGGTAATGCAAAGACGCCTGGACGAGAGTGGCTTCCCAAACGCCTCAGAACGTCAGACTCTAGTATTGCTGCCAAAGACAGAGAGGCCACTAGACGATCCATCGGGATTCTGTCCGATATGCTTGAGAATAATTCTCAACAGGTTGTCGAAGTACAGGGTAAAGAGGCCTGGCCAACAATCAGTTTGGCTTCCGTATAGAGAAGTCAATGGTTGATGCCATCATATCCGTCACCAAGACGGCAGAGGTAGAGATCCAAAATAAGAGGTGGAGAGTTTGCTACAGTTTAGTGGTCACCCTGGATGTGAGAAATGCGTTCAAGAGCACCAGATGGGAGGCCATTGCCAAATCATATGTCTGCGGTTCTGGAAAATGACTTCCAGAATCGAGTACTGGTAAACAACACAGAAGTGGGTCAGGAACGTGTTCAAGTCACCGCAGGAGTTCCGCAAGATTCAATCCAAGGGCCCAGTGCTCTGGAACACGATGTATGACGAAGATTTGAGATTGAAGTTCCCTACCGGGGCAAAGATTGTCGGCTTCGCGGATGACATCACCCTAGAGGCCTATGGAGAGTCCTTAGAAGAGGTGGAGTTAACAACCACACACTCCATCGACATAGTCCATCACAAAATGGAGATTACTGTGGTCAACAATAGAAGCTCGGAGCGACGATTAGTAAAGGTAAGTGCACCATCATCTCAAATTGGTCCCTGAGGTACTTGGGCGTTATGTTCGACGGTAAGCTGTCCCTCATGAACCACGTCGATCAAGCCTGCAAAAAACCCCCATGACTATATCGGCATTATCCCGCATGATGTCGAATAGCTCTATCCCGCATGCTGTCGAACAGTGCAAGGGATCTTGCTTAAGCTTCTGACCAGTGTTGCTTTGTCCATACTGAAGTATGTCATGTCAGAGTGGGCCACCATCCTGAATACCAAGAGCAACCTAAGTAGTTCGAGACACACAACAGCTTATGTGCCTAACAGTGGTTAGCGCGTACCGCCCAGTATCACGTGACGCGATCTGCGTACTAATGAAGATGATGCCCATCGGCATCATCAAAACAGAGGACGTAGAGTGCTGCAAAATAAGAGACACGGGAGGTTTTCGTAAGACCCCTAGAACCGCACCAATAGTCAAGTGGCATATGGAATGGAATAACTCCATCAAAGGTAGTTGGACCCCCGAATAATCGCTAAGGTATCCGGATGAAGCGGTTGGTGACACGGTGAAGTTACCTACCACTTGACGCAGACCTTGCCAGGCCATGGCTGTTTCAGACAGTACACTGATAGGCAAAATAAAGTGCCCACCTCTTCGTTTTTTCAATTTCTCTCATTTACTTGGTTCAAATTAAAGTAAACACAGTGTAGTTTTTTTTCTTATTTTATTTTTTATATTCTTTTTAAGTTTCACTTATGGAATACTGAAAACAAGGAGTTTACATAAAGAGAAAAAAATCAATTTGTGTTGAAAAAAAAACAGTGACAAAATAAAGTGCCCACTTCAAAAATCGATATGTTTTCGATAGGTTTCCATTGGAACACCCCTCGATTGTTTATGTTTTCATATTTTGACATGTTTTGAAGCAAACGGCCCAACCTGGTGCATTTGTATACGTGATCACATTTGATTCAATTGAAAAAAATGGAGAACGCAGTGCTTTCGGAAGCAATTCCCTTGTGTATCCGAAAATTGGTCGCAAAACGGTGAATCGCACCGGGCTGTCGCTAAGAAGTACAGTATCAGTAAGGCAGCGGCTGGCAAAATTCTGAAGCTTAAAACGTTTGGATCAGTGGTGGATCGCCATGGCAGAAGCAGGAAGCGCAAAACGGATGCGAAAACGGACACCAAGATCATGCGCGAAGTCAAGAAGAACCCGAAGGTAACTGTCCGCGAAATCCAGGAAACCCTTCAGTTATCAGTTTCCGGTCGAACCGTTCATCGCCGTCTCCTAGCACAGGGGATGAATAGCAAACTTGCCCGGAAGCGCCCATTTATCAGCAAGGCAAACAAAGCCAAACGGTTTAAGTTTGCTAAGGAGCATGCTGATAAGCCCCTAGAGTTCTGGAAAACGGTTCTATGGACGGACGAATCAAAATTCAAGCTGTTTAACCGAAAACGGCGGGTTCGTGTTTGGTGCAGATCAGGAGAGGAGCTTCAGGAGCGCCACATCCAAGGCACGATGAAGCATGGAGGAGGAAATGTGATGGTCTGGGGGTGTTTTTCGTGGGGTGGAGTGGGAAGCATTGTGAAAATCGACGGGATAATGACGGCAGATTCTTACATCAACATTCTGCGAGAAAATCTGGAGGTTTCGCTGATCCAGACGGGCCTTGAAGAGAAGTTCGTATTCCAGCAGGACAACGACCCGAAGCATACTGCCAAGAAGACCAAGTCTTTCTTCCGGTCTTGTCGGATCAAACCGCTGGAATGGCCTCCGCAAAGCCCGGACCTCAATCACATCGAGAATTTGTGGGCGATTCTCGATGCCAGGGTTGACAAAACTGGTGTTACCATTAAAAATAACTGTTTTGAAGCCCTGGACCGCGCCTGGGAAGAGCTAGATCCACAGCACCTAAAGAACCTGGTCGAGAGCATGTCGAAGGGCCTGCAGGAGGTCCTGAAGGCCAAAGGACGACACATCAATTATTGAAATGCTTTTATTTTACTTTAATTTATGTTTTCTGTAGCCTAAATAAAGTGGACACTTTATTTTGCCACTGGTTTTTTTTTTCAACACAAATTGATTTTTTTTCTGTAAGTAAAACTCCTTTTTTTTGCAGTATTCCATAAGTGAAACTCAAAAAGAGTATAAAAAATAAGATAATAAAAAAAATACAGTGTGTTTACTTTAATTTGAACCAAGTAAATGAGAGAAATTGAAAAAACGATGAGGTGGGCACTTTATTTTGCCTATCAGTGTATCAGAACAGGTATAGACTCGCTGAGTCCTTTGCATGTCCCAAGTACGCGGATGTTGAGCAAATCATGGAACATTTGTTCATCGTGTGTTCTCGCTTGAGAGGACTCTCCCCTGGATTTGGGCAAAAATTAGGCAAAGTTCAAGCCTGCCGCCTCTTGTAGTGAACAGAAATCAAATCTAGTTATCATTTCTGAAAGATAATGAAAATTTCTACGGCTTGAATTGAATTTCAGACAATTTAAACTTCATTTCATTGCAAAGTGATCATTTGAACTGAAAAGTTTAACTTTTCGCTACTTTTTTTCATTTCAACCGTTTTGAAAAATTATAAATAATTAATTACTAATGCCAATTTATAGTTGAAGCCGTTCAAAATAAATTATAACCTTTCAAACAGTTATTTGATGGAGGGAAGCGGATTAATAGTTCAGGCCCAGGGCTTGAAGTTAGATTGAAAAACATGGTTTCGAGAAATCGCCATTTTGTAGCCGCCATTTTGAATTTTTGAATTTTTTTATCTCTTTGAAATTCTGAATAATAATCGAATTTAATCAAAACCGGAAGTTCGTACGCCTTTTCATTCTCCCACAAATAAAATACAAACTTTGTCTTATATTTGCCCAAATCCAGGGAGGGCCCCCTTAAATGATACGAGAAACGCCATGATAGCCGTGAGCAGCCGGGACACGAGCTCGGATACTGGGACTTCTCACATTGTCCTTGAGCTCCAAGCCAGATGGCAAAATGACCAGCGGCCGGCCAGAAGGAACAACTAGCTACGCTAGTCTTAAGTAGTTAGACATAAGTGGATGCTTAATGCACTTTAGCCCCATCCTCGAAGTAATACCGAAAGGTGATTCCAGGAGGGACCAAGGCTAGAGGTATGGGAGGTTTTTTAGTGGATCGATGGGTTGACACCGGCAATCCCACACTCGGAGTTCTTCAGGAGTCAGGAGATTGTAACTTTTTCTTCCCGTTTATAAAAAGGAAATGCACAAATATATAATCAAATGTTGGTACCGATTTACACAAACTGTAAGGGTGCCATCGGGCCACTTACAAAGAGTGAAGCTCGTTTACTTCATTGGGATAGTTAGATTTTTGACCACGCCTAGTAGCCGCTTTGAACCGATTTAAACCAACATTATGGAGGCTGTTAATGCCACTCAAAAGGTGTGATGGCGGTTGTTTGTGTGAAGAAAGGGTAACTTTTAATACCGCATGAAAGCTGTCAGACAGATATTTATGAACAGTAAGGATGCTGTTAGAGTCATATAAAATTGTAATTGTGGTTTTCGATAGAGAAGACAAGATTATTCAAAATGTTCAAGGGTCCAATTGAACAGGTTTAATCAATCAGTAAGGATGCTTTTGAGAGCACTTACAAAGTGTGAAGATGGATGTTCAAAGGAAAAACTGGGTTATTGAACAACACTTCAGACTTGGCTTAGATCGATTTAAACCTACACTAAGGATACTTATTGGATTATTTAAAAACCCTTGAAAGGAGTAAGGATGCTGTTAGGGCCACTCACAAAACGCAAAGAAGGTTTTTGATTGATGCAACAAGGTTATTTAAAACGTTCGAGAGCATATTTGGAATGATTTATATCAACAGTACGGATGGTGCTGACGGTGATGAAATCGAGGTAGTAAACAAATTCGTGTTTTTTGACTCATTGGTGACCGCCAATAACTACACTAGCTGAGAGCTAAAAAGGTGTATTATGGCTGGAAATCGTGCCTACTTTGGACTCCGTAGGAGGCTAAGATCGAACAAAGTTGACCATCTACAAGACATTATTAGACGAGTAGTTCTCTTCGGCCACGAAACATGGAAATCGCTAGTGGACGACCAACGTGCCTTTTAAACGGAAGGTCTACGGTGGAGTACAGATGGAAGACGGGACGTGGAGGAGGTGAATGAACCACGAATTGCATCAGTGCTGAGAGAACCTCCCATCGTACACATCGCTAAAATTGGTCGACTACGATGGGCTGGGTATGTCGTAAGTATTTCGGACGACAGCCCAGTCAAAATGGTTCTCGGAAACGAACCAACGGGTACAAGAAGAAGAGGTGCGCAACGAGCATGGTGGATCGATCATGTAGAAGGTGACCTACGGACTCTCCGCAGTCAGCGAGGCTGGCGAGGTACAGCCATGGACCGAATACAATGAAGACAACTTATGTGTACAGCAGAGGCCACAAGGTAAGTAAGGATGCTGCTGAGGCCACTCACAAAGTGTGTTGGTGATTTTTTCACTGGATAGAAATGGTAACTTTTAGTATCGCTTGAGAGGCGATTTGGACTGATGAACCGATTTAGGGTGTTCATTGTGCAGACAAGTTTCTTTTATAACGCATTTTTACCAATCTACACCATACTTACTTTACCAATCAGACTAAGGCCGGCGTGGCCTCTGCTGTACATAGAAGTTGTTTCCATTGTAATCGATCCATGGCTGTACCTCGCCAGCCTCTCTGTCTGCGGAGGGTCCGCAAGTCGCCTTCTGCTTGATCGATCCACCTTGCTCGTTGTCGCCTCTTCTTCTTGTACCTGTCGGTTCTTTTTCGAGAACCATTTTCACAGGGCTGTCGCCCGACATTCTCACGACATGCCCAGCCCCTCGTAGTCGACCGATTTTTACGATGTGTACGATGGGAGGTTCTCCCAGAAACTGGTGCAATTCGTGGTTCATTCGCCTCCTCCATGTTCCGTCATCCATCTGCACTCCACCGGAGATGGTACGTAGCACCTTCCGTTCAAAGACTTCAAGGGCTCGTTGGTCCTCCACTAGCAATGTTCATGTTTCGTGGCCGTAGAGAACTACCGGTTTAATTAATGTCTTGTAGATGGTCAACTTTGTTGTTCGGTGAACTTTGTTCGATCTAAGCGTCCAAAGTAGGCACGATTGGCAGCCATAATGCGCCTTTGTATTTTTCTGCTGGTGTCGTTATCGGCGGTCACCAATGAGCTCAGATACACCAATCTACACGAATAGCCAGGATTACACAAGGGTTACTCACTCATGTTGAATTTGCTAATATGTCCTTTTGAAGGTTGAAATAAGGTTTTCACGTAATCTTTGGGGCGAAAAATCAATTATTTGTCTTGAGTGGGGTTTACTGCCTTCAATGATAAGCTTCCTTTTTATACACTTAGATTATTCTACGGAAATCTGTAAAATTCAACCAAATTCTCAACAACTGGATGTTCTTAAATCCGATTTATGAAATTTGATGATATTTACAGTTTTCTGTAAAAAAAAATCCAGATTTCGGTAGAAGTTTACCAAACGTTCAGCTGTTGAAAGTTTTTTTTTAATTTTACAGATTTCTGCAGAAAACCTGACTGTATAATTTCAAAACTTCAGATCCGTCAACATGCCCAGTTGAAGCTTTTTCATCTGTGAAATTAGAACAGAATGCGATTCCTAGCAAACTGAAACAAATAAATTGGCTGATTCGTCCAAATGATCAATTCGACCAATGGTAGTTGGCGTATTGAAATTCACCCTGACGGCATCCGGCTACATTATGTGGTAGAACAAACATTCTTCAAGCATATGCTGCTTTCAAGAGTGTATCGAGATTCAAGAGAAATTTACTTTTAAAATATTTTTAACTTATGGCTATTAAGTCCTAATAATTAATTTCTCGAAATAAATACATAACCAGCATCTTATCGCATGCTAACTACAGAGATTACAGATATTACAATTTGTAATTTTACATATTGAGAACAGATCCTTAAGCAGAACAGATAATTCAGGGAAGAAGTCATGGCCCAAAAAATCTCTCATTTCTAGGTGAACTTTTATACCAATGCTTGAATTATACTTTGTACTTAAAATACTTTCTTAATGTTTGGCATGTCTGGCATTTGTTTTAAGAAAGGGAATTCGAGATAATTTATTCTTCCAAAACCATTTTTGAGCCGTCTAAATCAATTGAGCTGTTCTATCTATTTGAGGTGTAGTTTTAATAAAAATCACGAAACAGAATCCGAAGTCTCCTGACTTGTTCATTGAAATTTCATAATAAATAACATTGAATGGTTGAAATATAAATACATACAATGGTTGATGGAGCTGGACAAAGGCTCTTTTAAATACATCGTGAAATAAGTATACACTTTTGAAAAATGAAATTGATTTATGAATAGTGAATGAAAAATAATCAAATCCACTCAGGTAGAAATCATAGATCTGAAAACAATTAGACCCGAGCACCTGCAATACCTGTTCGCTACAATGTAATCTAGTGTTTCATTCAGATGTTATAATTTCAACTCATAACGAAAGTAAAAATTGTACACCAATCATCAACGTTGCTCATCTTCTTCCCATCATCATCATCATCATCACCCTACAAAGCTTTGTTGAATTACCCCTTACATGATCTCCCCGTCCTTTGCATTCAGCCTACGTCAGCCAAATCGATGTACCGGAGAGAAGAAATGCAAAAAAAGAAATATGAGGAGCTTGACCAAAACGCACCGAAACGAGAAGAAGGGCCTAAGACACGGTGTGGCCTCTGGTGGCTAATCGAGCTGAATGGCACACGGACGGCCATTACCCAAATGCCGGACATACCAATCATTGTAGCGTTGCGAAACATTCCTGATGCAGGCGAAACATCACCCAACAGCAGCAGCAACAACAACAACAACAAAAACAACAACAACAACCACCACGAACAATAACAACCAGAGATAGCGTGCTCCATCGTCCACCACCCCTTTTGCTGTTCCCGTCCCAAACAATCAATCGAACATGGCAGTCAGTCAGACCACTCGTCTGCAAAGAGACTTCAGATGCAGCAACGGCAACTGCAACCAGCAATAGTGCATCCAAGCAGCAAGGCTTTCGGTTGGTGAAGACGAGATGTCTTCCTGTTGCAGTGTTGCATTGCTGCCTCTAGCTGTTGCGCTTTCAGTCTTCTTCGGGCATAATGCACCTCCAGACATACACAGGCATGAAAAATGAAAAACAAAAAAAAAACGCTGCTGGCTGGTAAGAAAACTGCACTTTTACTTCTTCCTTCTTACTCTTCTTTCAAAGGGTGAGCTCTGGCTGGACTGGTTGATGGTGGGAGAAAAACAACTTTAATACCTTACTTTGGGGTGCCTTTGGTCGTCAATAGCAACGAAATTTAGCAGTCACGGAAAATACGTAATTTTTATGTGGGGCTTCACAGGGGGTGATGCGCTCCATGATGAGGAGTTATAATATTACTTCAATGTTAACATTTATACATTGTAATTGATTTCTACACAGATTTGGGTACTTTGTAGCTATGAGTACTCCAAGATTTTACACATTTGACTGTTTCCTTCATGTCAATAAACACTTTGAAAACCCCCCCGAAATTCATCGTAAAACAACGGATTAATCTTAATTTATTTTTCATAGAAAAAGGATGGTAATTTTTTCAACATAAATATTGTTATTAAAACTGTTGAGCGTAGTAAGAAAAAGTTTTCCCGATGAAGAGCACCAGAACCACATTGTCTCTATGATTTTAGCAGCAATCTTAAATGATTGGTGGACTTGAAGGTTGATCCATTCTATTAAAGTGAAACTTGAGAGAGTCCTTTTATCATATGTTTTATAGGTTAGGTTAATAATGGCTTCACGATTTTTAGACCAAAAACTTTAAACAAAATAAAGAAAATTACGCTTGAATTGCTTACCAATAGATGCTCCAGTGGAGCAAACGATTTTTTTTTAATTTCACACCTGTGCTCAGTAAACTTCGAAAAAGTATACACGGAAAAAAATCCGTGCCCGGATCCGTGAACTGCAGTCATGAATTCGAGAACAAGCAAAAATACACCGTGAACTGAATCACGTAATCATGAACTAAATCACGTTTTTAGGTAAAAAACCTGAAAACGTGAACTAGTTCACGGTCCGTTTTCATTTTCGTGAACGCTTTTGTTTCTGTGTAGCGACTTGATCCCGTATGTCCTTAACGTCTCCTTTAACTGTACACAGTTAAAAAAAGCATTTAATTTAAGAATTTACTTATCATTTGAAAGATACATGTTACAGAAATAACCATATCAATTCAATTCAAATCTCTTGCCCTTTTACTTGATAACTTTGCGCAAACGCTGTGTAAACCAATCGCAGCTGGCACGCACGGTTTCCTGAGGAATTTAGTCCCAAATATCAACCAAATGTTTCTTGAATCGATCGAAAGTAATCCCTTTCGTAGGGCCTGAACCCCAAACAAAGTAGTCAAGTGGGTTGAGATCCGGTGAAGATACAGGCCATTCTTCGCTTGTGATGAAATCGAGCAAATTTTCCGCACACCACGCTTGTGTCTTCTTTGCCTTGAGAGCTGGAGCTGAGTCCTGTTGCCATAAACACGATCATTTTGTTCATTATGACTGTCCTGAAAGAGGAAGAGCCAAAAGATTTCTGCTTCTTTGGACCCTGGTTTGCTTTTGACGCTCCGTCAACCCGTGAACCCGTTTGTTCTTGTAGTTTGTTCTTGCATACCAGATCATGAGGAGCCTGTCCATTGGAACAGTGGGCGTTATAAATTGTTTGCTCAATTTACGGCCAGATACGGCTGGATTCGCTTCCTCACAGATTTGATCTTTTTCATCATTCTGGCAATTCGTCTGGCTCGTCCTTTGTGTTGAATATGGATATTTACAGTTTCCTTGAATTGTTTCAAGATACGAAAAACAAAACGCTTACTCACTCCGAACTGCTTAAGGCTATTGAATATCTGACACGGTTTGAGCTTTTGTAATTTTAAAACTTGCTCCCGTATGGTTTCCATTTTTGCAAATAATATAAACAAACGGAATCGCTTTTATTTATCTTCAGCGAAGAGCTGTCAAAAGAATACAATTAAAACAGGTTTCATCAATTCCTCTGTTAAAATTACCCAGCGGAAATAAACCAAGACTGAAAATTTGGCATCTTGCCATTACGGAAAAAAGGCCAGGGAGTGGTATGCTGCCAACGTTCAAGTGGTGCCCAAGGACAAGAACCCTCCAAACACGCCAGACCCAACAAACATCGGTGTTGAATTAGAGCTTGTTCAAGCAAATTTGGAGAAGCTATTCAGCTGTTTTTTCTAGAATAGCTGAATAGATTCTCCAAATTTGTTTGAACAAGCTCTTATTCTACACCGATGTTTGTTGGGGAGCTCCGCCCAATCAAACAATATGGGGCCATCGTCAGGCGGAACCTTATGAAGACTCAAAAAGCTGTTGTGAGCAAGAAACAGTTCAAGGCAAACTGGCGTTCTGCGGCGAATAAAGTGAACAAGGAGACTGAACAAAATCTTATGGCAGGTGTTAAACGAAAAACCTGGCAATTTGCATTCGGTAGAAAGGAAGCTTAGCTGAATATTGCTCCTGTATTCTGTATTAACTGAACTTGAAAATTTAAAAAAAAAATTGACTTATTAATAAAAACTTTGATCGACTCATACTCATTACTCTATGACCATATTTTGATCGGAACACCCTTTAGTTGGAATTATAAGGAAATTACTCATTTTCTCGTTATAACTAGTTGTTAATTATTCATGGTTCAGAACTGCAATGTCTTATTAAGCAAAGTAAAGTTACTATTAGTTGAATAGCTTTCCAAGTCCAATTACTAGGCAAATCTAAAAATTATGAAAGTGGCATCTATGGAGCAGTAGAAAACCCAAATATTCAAGTTCAAAAACTCTGATTGTTATTGTGGCCTTTTGGAACAGTTAAATCAAAAAAGTTGTGACAGAAGACCCGGTTTACCCAAAAAAAAAAATCATGTTTTATCAAGACAAGCAGCTCAAAAAACCATCAGTGAACTGGGGGACGAATTGTTGCAGCATCCACCACATCCGTCAAATTTAGCTCTTTCTGACTTCTGGCTGTGGAAAGCATTTTTCATCAAACGAAGAGGATATAGCCGTCGTAGAGGAGTATTTCGAAGACCTCCCAGAAAGTCACCTCCGTGATGAGACAATGAAGTTGGAAGATCGTTGGACCAAGTGTAATGATCTTTTACGAGGCTGAAAAATGATTAAAAAAAGGAGTTTTCATTTTCGTATTCAAAACTTTTTGAATAACCTAGTACTTTATGAGTTATAATTAACATCTCCACGTTATTAATGGAGGACGTTGTAAATGTAATCGATTCTTTCCCATAATGTGTAGTGGTCGGAAATATTTCCACGAATATGGATTCCAAGAAATACTGACGCGGTTGGACAAAGCAACGCCCAAGTCTCAGGGAAACTCTCGAGGCTGGCAAAAGGCAGCCATGGACTGAAACAAATGGGGACAACTTCGGTATACAGCTGAGACCACCGCAGTAGAATTTCCCCGTTTATTTTTTGTGCTTCATCCCAGCACCCAGTGAAAGAGTTACATCAGCCCATTAATGTTTGTTGGTGTTCCCGAGTAGGAACAAATAAATTGATAAATGGCCTTGGCTTTATCGCGCTGCATAAGAGGTAAAATACCTGAGGATAATACCATAAAAAGTTTACCAAAATAATATCTCTCAGGTATTCCCCAAAACAAGTTTTGTTAATCGAGCGACATTTTGAAATTAATTACCAATAAACGTTAAAAAAAGAAGTTTTTACTAATTAACAAAATAGTGTTGTTTTTGAGGCTGCCGTTGGTGAGATCAGCCTGATTATTAAAAAAATCCTAGTCTAGAAATGTGTTGTGGTACCAAATTCAAATGCTATTGCTAATGATTACATTTGGGCCTTATTGTATGTAAAAGGCATCTCGGAATGGGCGTGACCCTCGAGACATCCTGAAATGGATTGCTGGAATACTGTTAACACTTTTTAGCTCCCGGATACCCCGAAGTAATACTTTTCAGCTCCCGGATTCCCCGAAGTAATGCTGAAAGGTAGTCCCGGGGGGGATCAAGGCTAGAGGCACGGGTGGGTTTTTAGTGGGTCGAGGAGTTGGCACCCTCATCCTCACACCCTGAGTTCTTCTGGAGTCTGTGAGCAGATTTTCCATTCCATAAAAAAAAAAAAAAAAATAAACAAAATATAACAAAATTCGGGAGAAACTGCTTTCAAAAGAGGATTGTTGCAAAGAAATGGTTGTCATTATAATTTAGATTGTAGTAGCACATTTGTTGCAAATGAGTTGAAATTTCTTATATGTGACTCATTCTGGTGATAAAGTGATAAGGTTGCTGTAACTTGTTTAGACGGTTGTGTGCTGCTCGGGATACACTCACACTGATAGTTTTCGAAGTTGATTATCACAGTAAACCGTTGATTATCACATTTTGCACGCACGCCGAACGTGATCAAATCGGTCCGTGCAAAAATTGCTCGCAGCCCGGTGCGTTCCATAAGAAAACTTGCAAAGAAAGCCAATATTTCGGAGAATCATCAAAGAAGACCTGCATGCATCTTCCAGAGCCAGAGTGAAACGCCAATTGATTAACGACCGGGTCAAGGATTTAGGGGTGACTCGTTCCAAGAGATTGCTTTCCTTGTTGAAGAAGGAAAAAAAGATAATCCTGTTCTCCGACGAAAAGCTTTTCAGCATCGATGCTGTGGCCAACAGCCTCACGGACCGGTTCATTTCACCGCGGAAAATGGAGAACTTTCCGGAAAAACTAAAACTCAAATTTCAAACAAAACATCCGGCTGGTGTCATGATGTTTGGCTTGGTGACGTCCTACGGTTTGAAAATGCCGCCTGTTTTGATTGATGCTGGAGTTAAAATCAGTACCGAAGTGTAAATCGGTATTTTAAAGGACCAAGTGCTTCCCTGGGTGAAGGCCAACTTCTCGAGGACCAAAACGTTGTTCTACGGCAGGATGAAGTGCCCTGTCACACGTCTAATCGAACCCTACAATGGTTGAACGATAACATGAAGTTTTGGCCGAAGGATTTGTGGCCACCCAGCAGTCCAGATCTTAATCCGTTGGATTATTTGATTTGGGCATTCGATTTGCCTTCAAATCATCACACCCTAGTGTGAAAACCCTGAAGTCAACCATAACACGCACATGGCAGTCAATGTCGGAGGACTACGTCCGAAAGGCATGCTCTGGCTTCCGACGTCGGCTCGAGGATGTTATTAATAAAAATGGAGGACACATTAAATAAATTTGATTAAAAGGACTTGAATTAGTTTAAAATGGGATTTGAAAGAAATAGAACAGATTTTCGCATTATTTTCTGACGCACCCTGTTATGGGGCTACGCTGGACGACTGGCAGGGGACCGGGTATTTTAGTAGGTAAGCGTTGACGTCACACCAGCTTACCGAAGACGTTCTTTTCTTCTGTTTGAAGGAATGTCTAAGACGCTGTTCTTTCCTTCGGGCTGGCGGTGAATGGGAATATATACAGTATGAAGTATCTGTCGGAATTTACCGCCTTTATCAAAAAGTATCACGTAAAGGAGAACGTGATCTTTTGGCCGGACCTGGCCTCGCTCCATCAAGAGATGGAGCGTCTAAAAACATTGTATCAAATACCACCAACTATACGTAGATAACTGGTGTTACTTCGATTGTTATTCCATTCGTTCGATGTTCGTAGACAACTAAGACCAGCGGAGTTAGCCAGCGAATCCAGCCTGTGAAGCCAGCCTGAGAAGCCAGCCAGTGGATAGGCATTCTGCTGATAGGCTACTAAGCTATAGCACCAGTGAGTCCACGGCCAGCAAAGTGAGAGCCAGTCTACAGACATTCTGTGTGGTGGCTCCAAGCGTGGAGTCAGCTAGCCGTAGAAAGTTAAACAAAGCCGTAGAAAGTAAACCATTTTTCTTAATGGCCGTCACCGGTAAAGTAACAAAATATCACGTCATTTGGGGTGGCTATTCAGTGACGGCTTGCCATTTAACTCACGGCGCAGAGTGAGGGAATGGGCGTCTTATCCTTGCCTTTATATCCCCGCGAGTTAGCCACTGAACAAGAGGCCAGTGGGAAGAAAATCAACGAGAAATCAGCCAACAGAACAGTTTTGAACAAGGCTTCAAACAAATGGATCCATTCAGGTCCAGCTCCAGGGCCCTACATTTTTGAAGCATTAAAATGAAAATGAATCGCTTTTGTATTCATTTCACTCCACTATAATAAGCTTTCGTGTACACCGCAGTAGAAACTACCATTTCGAGGGTTAATTTAAGCGCAAACACCAACAATTTCACCTGACTATAAATGCGACCATGCCTGCAATTAGATCAACCATGGAGTGATTGATAGCAGTATGAAGTCTGTCAAATATACCACAAATGTTGAAGTTTGCACCATAAACGTTGTAAATTTGACTGAAATTTTATGGTAGTTTTGAAAATAGGCATAGTCGGGTAAAACGGTAGTTTTTACTACAGGATTTTTTTTTCGGTGTAGTTAATGAATCTTACTTTCACCGATTCACTCACAATTCACTCCTTTTCAAACGTGAGTAAGCTTAAATTCATTTGCGATCTAGCCAACGTCGAAAGCGATGAAATTCAGGCTTGGGGGAACGATCGTGAATCAACTTCGTTGAAATTGATTTGACTTCATTCCTCCGAAAAATGAGTGTCAGTGTTGCTAGGTGTACTGTCATTTGACGATGCACGAATTGCTGTAACTTTGCTCGACAAAAAGCTCCTTGAGCTGGCAAGTGCGTTTCTGTTTGTTACTGCGATGACTTGTTGAAATTGCAAACATTGCATTTGGGTTTGAGCAGGGATAGCGTGGAAGCAACTTAAATAGCAAAAATTTCATTTATCATTTCATGAAATGGTTGATTACTGTTTTTGTTGCTACAGTGACTTTATCTGATGACACTGTTGATAGTCTTAAAAATAATGAATATATTAGAAATGAATATGAATCCACACGTATTGCATGAATTTAAATAGTCTTGCTTCATACTACACAGATAAAGGAATGCTAGATTTGGCAGAAAATAATGGGATATTTCATGTAAATTAAAGCCAATAACGTCTATATGTAACCTGTTGAATGAAATATTGCAAACATTGTTGTATGACGCATGAAAAATCGCAAACAATTAAGTTGTTCACGTCTTCTTTGGTTTGAAATCAAACGCGGGAAAATTTTAAGGGCTTGTTAAAATTAATTATTTCTTTTCTGTGTAGTTTGACTCGAGGGCTTAGATAAATAAAGAAGGAAAAACTTAGTCGAAAATATTTGTTTGAATATTGTTTTGCTGAAGCTGACTAAGACGAGGCTGGCAAAAGAAGATAATGTGTTTCAATTGAAAGGGATAAATGTTAAGTTCATCGTCTCACGACGATTTTCTATTGAAAATGAAATTGTATGACCCTGTGTCAGGGCCACTTTTTCAGTCAGGAAAGTAAAAAGGGACCTTCAGGGCCACTATTGCATTTATAAAGGTTTGTTTAAAAAATAAAGATAGTAGATACCAGACAAGAAGTCAACCTGTGGAAAGTTAGCTCAAAAGAAGACAGCCAACGAATAGGTGACCAGCATGAATAAAGCAGACGAAAACACAAAAATTATATTCTATGGAACATGCTAACAGGAAGACAACCATCGAGAATGCAGCCAGCAGAAAGAGTTTCAGTCTTTTTTTATTTATCCGCATGCCTTCAACCATGTGTACAATTTCGAACACGATTGTGAAATTTTAAGGGCTACTATATAATACTGAAGCTCAGATATCACATCTTACGGCTATCTTACGGCAAACGTTGTCTGGTATACGATCTGTTTCAGAGACACTAAATGACTCTTTAGAAATCAATAATATATTTTTCTATTGAACTTATTGAACAGATTAAAACATCAAATGGTTTGGCGTAGCCTACGATACACATGCGAGTATATACACAGATAAAAAGAAACATTGAGTTTTCTCAGTTATATAATGCACATAATGGGAATACTAGATTTGGCAGAAGATAATGGGATATCTCATGTTAAATTTAGCCAAATAACGCCTGAATCTAGCTAGTCGTATGAAAGATGGCAAACATTGTTGAATGGCGCATGAAAGATTGCAAACAATTTCATTAAGCTTAGAATTAATCGAGGGAAATTCTACGCGCTTGTTAAAATTAATTATTTTTGTTGAAACAATGACCTGCTAACTAATGAAAAATTAAATGTCTGGATTTATGCATTGTTCATATATCGGCACGGTAGATAAACAACTTTGAAAGGTGTCCGAATATCGGTGATCAGTTGTCAGATATTGTGGTTGTGATCTAAATTTGAAGAACAATCTTAATCAGGATTTTCTCTCTGAATTTGAAAATGTTGAATTCAATCGTGAAAATTGCCGTTGAATCCTGGACGTCTTATGAACTTCTAAATTCAATAACCAACATTGATCAATGCTGATTTTCCATGGATTTTTGCTTTCAAAACTTTGCTGCTCAATATCTTCTTTTAATCAGTGCTCGGATGATGATTGTCTGTATCAACTCCACCCCCATCGACGGTTTTGTCTGCTGGAGAAAACCGATAAGAGAAAATTGCGCGCGCCAAACAAGGAGAAATTGGAAAACAATTCCATTGGCAAGGAAGATACGCTTGATCACTTCCTAGCTAAGTGTCCAAGCATCTCGCTTGTCGTGCGAAAATATGCTGCCAAACCCGTTGCTTTGCGAACCGCACAAAACGGTCAAAGAATATGTCTCTCTGTTCCAAGATGGTTTCAGGTTTCCCTACTAGGTACCATGTGATATCATCGTCGTCCGGGTCTGTTGCGTGTCACTTTTTGTCATTTAGTTTCCAATTATACTCACACTTTCTATTTCAACAGGCACTTTCTGAAGCAGCAAGAAATGATACCGCATTCACTGATCGAAAGTTACAGTTCCCCTTCGAAGTAGACGGACACGAAAAAATGGCTGTCACACACAATTCGTAGCTAATCACCAATCCAAACGTGTTTGTTTTGATTCCACGTAGACCAGAAATGAGGAAAGTCTACCGAGAAAACAGTTCCATTCATAAACTTTAATTTGCTTTCAAATATTTCCAAAGCTATTCTCACAATCACTGTTGTTTGTTTGCTTCCTCGCAGATTAGGCTAATCCAAAATATCTTTCTCATGAAAACACTTGCCATTCACGAGCGAATAAAAACAACCTTCCAAAATAAATAAGCATTCCATCACACTAATAAAAAAACTATTACACAAGTTTTCCCGCGGCCCTTGATTCACTCACTTATAGGATGCCCTCATCGGCATTAATGCGCAGCAGCACCACTTCCAACCGTCACTTGCCCGGGAACGGTTCCCTTCTTAAGACCAAAACCTCGAGCGCCGGATTTCGTCGCACGGGAAGGGGAGAGAACCGACCGACGGAAGGAGGCTTACACCAGATCACGACAAAATCAGCGAGCCAAACTCGTCTTCGGGAGTTGTGTTGTGTTGTGTTGTGTTGAAAGCGACCCTCTTCTTCACTTTTTCCTAACACACTGAACCTCTTTACTGGGACCCGAGAGTTCCGAATAGCACGTGACGCAGACTACCGACACCGTTGCCGTTCCAGATCTCAACTGGCAAGTTCTCCGCGCGGCGGACAGGTGAAAGCCGGCGGATCGTGCGCGCGCGAGCGACAAATAAATTAAAATCACGACCGCGGGTTGGTTATGTTGATGGTGAAGATGCACAACATGGCTCAGCTATGCGCGATTTTCGAGAGAATCAAAACATCGGAGAGCAATCGACGTCGGTATGCGCGAGAGCAAGAACGGTCGGTGCGGTTTGTTTCTAATAGGGAACTCTCTGTTTGGGTCTCCCCTTGGGTCTTTCGTTGAGATCTACGTCATTTCGATATGTTGAAAAGCTTTCGTTGAGTTGTTGGTTGTGTGTGTGCTGAAGTTAGGGTAGAGTTTAAGGCGCATTGGTAAAGTGGATCGTAAGCTAAAGTTTCGTTTGCAAAAATAAATCAGTGGGGTTGTGTATAACACAAGGTCGGTTATAGTAAACTATGTTAAACAGTTTGATGCATTATTATGTTCACGATTTTAGATTAAACAACGCTTAACCGAGTTTCGTAGCGAAACATTATAACGCAGGTGTTGTTCTAATGAGAAGTTGAATCAGCATATGTAAGAAAATATTTTAGAAAATGCAATTATTCGCTTGTTAAAATTATTTGCTTTTTTTATTTATTTGGTAGTCAATCATCTTGGTAGACCAATTTTACATTTTGCCTAAAGTTTACGTAAATTATAGTACAGTATTTGTTATAGTAAGACTCCATCTTATTAATGAGTCCACTTTGGGCATAGCTTTGATTTTATTTATGAAGAGACCGTTTCAAGCTTTTCAGGATCGAGGTAGGCTTTGCGTGTGCACGGACGCCAAGTTTGATTTCTCAATGGCTTTTTTTTTCGCTCTTCAGAAATATGAAAATCGATAGTTTTTTAGTGAAGAAATTTAATTCTCTTGTTACTGAGTGTTAATTGATGTGTTGTAAGACTATCGGTTGCTGTTTTGTCAGGAAATTGTTTGCTATTTTGCACTGCTGCGTACGTGTTGGTTTTCAAGCTTCCGGAAGTGTCTGGTGCAAAAGGATTAATTCACTGGAGAGATAGTAGGATGGGCCAGGTCAATGTGATTTCAAAAAGTGGATTGAAATTTTTGAATCCGAGTTACATTAGGGTTTCTGACTACTGCCTGCAAGAGTAACAATGTTGCATCCCCGATGATGAGTATTTTTCCGTATTCACCTATTTACCTTTAATCTTACTGTTTTATTCCTGTCTAATTTAAACTCCATAATAAGATTTCTTCAGTACGGCTAGGTTGGTCTGTTCCAGAATATTCGCAGTTATAAGTCATTCTGGAAGTGTTAGAAAATGATGTATTGTGGTGTCAAGACGCATTCTCTGATCAAATGTTTTTTTTTCCAAGAGAAGAAATCAAAACGAAACAAATAGTCAACATAGACAATTTTTATTTTTGGAACGTTTTATTTGAATCCTAGAGGGTTTGAGCTGTTTAATGGAATACCTGTAACTAGAAATTAGTAGAAAAATTAGTATCTTCCATTTAATTCCAACTACCTTTGCTTATCTTCGACAGATACGCGTATTTCGTCTACAATGTGCAGACTTCTTCAGTGTCTCGTACTAAGTCGAGTTATTAGTACGAGACACTGAAGAAGTCTGCACATTGTAGATGAAATACGCGTATCTGTCGAAGATAGCAAGGTAGTTGGAATTAAATGGAAGATACTAATTTTTCTACTAATTTCTAGTTACGTTTTATTTGATGATGATACTTTTATCCAAAAAGATTTTTTGCTTTCTAGCAATATTTGGCCAATATATTATTTTGAATCGTTATAAAAAATAGGAGGGGTTGATTTGAAAAAAGCTTCATCAACATAGGGTGATTGTATGTAATGTTAGCCTAGCTCCTTAATTTGCATATATACCAAATGTGTCATTAATTTAGCGATAATCAACAAAATCATATTGCTATTAGGAAGACCGATGTAATCCGAAGCAATGGAGGCAATATTAATCAACTTGTAATTGTTCGCTTACACGTAATTTTCGATTTCTTGAACTTTTTGGGCATCATGGTTTCACTGGTTAAGCTGAACAGATGATCTACACGATCTTCAAGTGATCAAAATTTGGCTTAATTGAATCGATAAAGCGAGTAATGCAGTCTAGATGTGCAGAAAATGGTTACACGTTGCAAACTTCCATATTGTTCACATAGCTAAAATAACAATGATTTTACAAGAAAAGCGTAGACCCAATGTTGGGGACATATTTTTTTGTATGATCTCAACTATCGCCTGATGTATAAATAACGTAGTGAAAACGTTTAACCTGACCGACATTAAATCCATATCCCTCGAATGTTTCTTACTGAAATGAGTTTTGTAACTTTTCGTGATACATACTACCAAATGTCGTATCAAACTTATTTTAGCAAGTGTTTTTGACTAGTTGAATCTCGCTCACAGCTTAAACACTTTATGAGTTATAATAAAAAATGTAATCGATCATTGCATAATAGGCCGAGTTAAGGGACACATACTCTACTTCCTAATTTAAACAAATTGGCTATAGATTTCTAATAAATATAGATATAAGTTTTATTTATTTATTATTTAAGTAAATGATATATCGCTTTTTTCCTATTTGCCTCAGCGTGGTGGGCAATAAATGTTTTCATGCTTATCTACTCTGAATCCTGGTTGGACAGCTATTACTTCCCAAATTGCTTTTCATAAGCAATCGAAATAAGAGAGCTGAAGGAAGTCTCATACCAGCTTCCTGCGTGCAATCTACGGATTATTTAATTACTAACGCAACGCATTACAGCACAAATATGTTCACCTATCAAATGGTTTTTTTAAGAATCACTAAAACTTGTATTTTGAATAATTAAGGTTGACGTTTAATGTGGCTTTATTCCTCATCGTTTCCTACAAATTATTTGGAGAGACCATCCTTGAACAATAATTTAGAAAACTCTGAAATGAATTCCCTCTATACAGTCACTATGTTCATTCCAAGTACCATGTTTGTGCTAAATCAGCTGAAGAAACTTAAAAAAAGACGATTTTAAACATTAACAAGTTACTGCCATTCATTGTGATAGAAGGTTTGTGTCGAACTCACACCATGAAACTCTTCTATCTCTAAATGTTTGTGATTTTCTGAACCAGCTAGAATTTGTGAAAATTCTTCAAGTTTCACAATTGCAATCGAGCAGATTTTCTATTATTCGAACAGAGCATTTTACTTCGCGAAGTTTCCAAAATATAGAGAAGAAACCTAAATTGACTATATCTTAAGATGATGCAATGTTGTTTTTGCAGTCCGAGAAATCTGATAAGTTCTCTTTCAACTCCTATACTTAAATATTTTTCTCATCTCATTTCAGAGAGCGTGTAATGGCGCTGTAACCATAAGCCATATAAGGCTAGGACTAAATTTAATGCTTAAGCCTCAACTGTTTGGAGAAAAAATGGAGCATCACTTAACCTTCTTAGACTCGATGCTCCCAACGACCATATAAATAAATTTTTGTTCTGTACACCAAACAAGGCATTCTTTTTAATTATTCTCTCCGACTATTCATTTCCCTTTTCCTTTGATATCTATTGAAGGCTTCGTGGGTTCTCCGTGTCTTCTTAAGGTAGATACCAAATCCTCCCTATCTTTAACGGTTGCATAGACGTGGCCAGGTGAGCGATCGAGGAGTATATTTGTGGAGATTATTTCGTCGAAAAACGTATCAGTAACTGGTTCCGTTTCATGGTGACATGCAATATCTTCAACGAATTATTTCTCATCGTAGCTCCATCCACGAGGTGTGCAAACGTCTATGCTAATGCTAGTTCTTTGATTTTGTATATAGAATAAATTGCAGCTTCTTAAGGAACGGGAAGGAGCGTAGAAGATGAGCTTCCGTAAATTTAAGTGTCATTTACTCTTTGTTACAAAACATTGTTTATATATGATAGGAACACACGTCGTTTTTCAAGATCATTTATTAAAATTAACATTGATCTGGGTTCTTAAAATGGTAGACAAAAAAACTCATAACATACGCATAGAATACAATAAAAACTGTTTCTGTACTGACTCAACACGGTCTTCATGTGTTAAAGATGTCCCACATCAAATTGCATCACGGGAAAAACACTTTAGAAAATTACCCATTGGGTATTTTCTTTTGTAAATTTAAGTAGAAGTAGCTTAGACTTTTTTTTTTTTGCTATAGTTAGTTTACGTTCAGTTTTACGAAAATTGGAATAAATGGCGTCACCCGAAAAACAACGTCGTGAATTGATTTTGCGCAAGCATCTGGAAAATTCTCAAATCTTTCATCGGGACATCGGAAAACAACTCGGAATCGTGCAGTCGACTGTTTTTTTTTTGTTGGGGCGTAGAACCACCGCGTCCACTGAGTTGAGCTTTTGTGGTAAGAGTAGGTGTAGTCGACTGTAAGTCATGTGATTAAATTTTACTACGAAACTCTGAGCATCGAACACAAGCGAACACAAGCGTGTCGTGAATTCCAACAATGCCAACTACAACTACAACAACTGTCAACTCCAAAAACCATAACAGTTTTAATATCATTACAACTGATCGATAATTTCTCGCATCAGTATGAGATCGTTTTTCCAAACCGCAGGTTAATTATGTACCGCAGATTCAACTTAAAAAATACGAAGACTTCATAGATTTTACGCGCTCCTTTAAGGAATCTGATCCACATGAGATAATTCTTCATTCTTCAAGTTGACTCACTGGAGTGTACTAAAAAAGAATTAAATAGAAATCCTGACAATATACGAACAATAATCGACATAGAGACTGCAATCAACACTAACAGTTTACACACATCACAAATACAAGAAACCAGAACAGAAACAGCTAATATCCTCAAAAACACAAACACCACACAAATAAAAAAACACACACGAACACAACATACATGGAGAACTACTTAAAGAATGCAAATTATCATCTGGTAATGAAATTAACAATCTAAGAGTGTCAAATTCTTCGTTGCCTACGATTAAATGTCTTGCAAAAATTCACAAGCCTGGCAATGACATGCGTCAAATTATTTCAACGATAGGATCACCCACTAGGGTGGGGCTTATTTGAAAAAAATAATCGGGCACATGTTTTCCCATGTGGAAAATGATCTTTAGGGTCCATCAGATGACATACTAAAATTTCAGATTTTTTCGATAAGGTTTAGAGGTGCCGAAATGGGCCTAAGTGCAAAATGTCGAATGGTAGCAAATATCGACCAAAATAGATGCATCTATAAGTAAACACCTAATTTTGTGACCCTAAAGAACGAAAATTTTGTCGGTTTTGCGGTATCTCCTAACGTTTCTGAGATATAAGCCTCAACAGTGAATGTGTGTTTGCACTTACGCCAACATATTTGAACTATCACAAGCAACATCTTCGCTGTACAAAATTATATACTGAAAAAAAGCAGAGAGAAGAGAGCGAGAGAAGGAGGGAGATTTAGAGAGAGAGAGAGAGAGAGAGAGAGAGAGAGAGAGAGAAAGAGAGAATGTTCTTATAATTAAGAGTGGATCATGGATCTTGAACATATTTAAACGTGTTTATATATTGATTAATATTGAACTCATAAAATTACATGTCATGTCGAATACTGATTAACAATAGTACTTTTCTTCAAATTAGCAAAGTTTACAATAAGGTTTAGGACGTGGTTTTCGTTTTGAGGTATGGGATGTTCAACAGATCTCTGATTGGAACATCTCTCTTTCTCGCAGATTTTTTTATTACCGAGATTAGCTTTAATCTAGGTCCTGTCGTTCTATATCTGGAAGGCTTTAATCGAAAATGGCGAGACCAACAAGTTCTTTGCTCAGATACCACATGTGTGAAGAAAACTTATTTTTAGCACTGCTTGCAGCAGCCAAATTAATTGTTTGGAATTGAAGCCAGGAGATCAATAGAAGATTTATTTTAGGTGCCAACGTAGGACGAGTTGCTGAAAACCAGGTCTCAATATACATTGATACCAGAAACGTACAATTATCCAGAAGTCCTGAAGTTTCTTTCCTTAAAAGTTTGAATTGCGCTCGAAATAGCCATACTTTCAACTAGAAATAAGAAGAAAAATAAGTATTTTCCATTTAATACCAACTACCTATGCTTAGCTTGACAGATATGCGTATTTCTTCTACAATGTGCAGACTTCGTCAGTGTCTCGTACTAACAATTCGACTCGAGTTATTGGTACGAGACACTGAAGAAGTCTGCACATTGTAGACGAAATACGCGTATCTGTCAAGATAAGCAATGGAAGTTGGAATTAAATGGAAAATGCTAATTTTTCTTGTGATTTCTAGTTACAGGTATTCCACTAAACAGCTCAAACTCTCTAGGATTCATACTTTCAAGTTATAAATGGCTTTTGCCATCCACCTAGCAGCATGAATTGATCCAGGCTGACAGAATTGCACGCTTATAGCATTAGTGCTATTAAGAAAGATTATAGTTAATTAAAGAAATTCCAGGTAATCGTCGCGAGGTAAACTATCACACAGAAAGAGCCATCAGACTGATTCAAGATTATAATGGTAACAACTCAAAACGAAAACCACTTCCAAAACTTTATTGTAAACGTGAATTTTCATAACCAAAACTTTGCTAATTTAAAGAAAAGTACTATTGTTAATCAGTATTCGACATGACATGTAATTTTATGAGTTCAATATTAATCAATATATAAACACGTTTAAATATGTTCAAGATCCATGATCCACTCTTAATTATAAGAACATTCTCTCTTTCTCTCTCTCTCTCTCTCTCTCTCTCTAAATCTCCCTCCTTCTCTCGCTCTCTTCTCTCTGCTTTTTTTCAGTATATAATTTTGTACAGCAAAGATGTTGCTTGTGATAGTTCAAATATGTTGGCGTAAGTGCAAACACACATTCACTGTTGAGGCTTATATCTCAGAAACGTTAGGAGATACCGCAAAACCGACAAAATTTTCGTTCTTTAGGGTCACAAAATTAGGTGTTTACTTATAGATGCATCTATTTTGGTCGATATTTGCTACCATTCGACATTTTGCACTTAGGCCCGTTTCGGCACCTCTAAACCTTATCGAAAAAATCTGAAATTTTAGTATGTCATCTGATGGACCCTAAAGATCATTTTCCACATGGGAAAACATGTGCCCGATTATTTTTTTCAAATAAGCCCCACCCTAATCACCCACCCATGAAATAGACAAATGGTTAGTTTACGAGTTTAAACACATGCCACACAAATTTTTCAGTCGATCAATTAAAAACTCACAACATTTCACAGAGCTCGTCCTTAATATAGATTTAAAAGAAGATGAAATTTGAATATCTTTTCACGCCAAAACCCTTTTTCCTAGTATTCCAGAAAAAAACGACGACATGGTATGGAAGAAAAAAGTACGTTCATACATAAAACTTACGCAATTTTGCATGGAAGAAAATAATATTTTTCTTTCAAAAACGAACATTATAAACAATTGAAAGGCGCCCTTATGGGTTATCCCTTTTTCTCTTTTCTGAGCGAAATTTTCATGGCAAATTTCGAAAAACAATTACAAGATACAAATCAACTTCTTACCGTTGGGTATAGATCAGTTGATGGTGTGAAAAAATTCAAAACCGTTGAAAATCTCCAAATCAACCGTGTACATCATTCAACCTTTTCAGGGAGCGAAAGAGCGTGGATCGAGTGCCTCAAGGTAAGCGTCGTAGTGGAACATATGACCACAAGCTGAACCAGAAGGTGTTGAGAATCGTCAGAGCAAACCCTCAACTATCAGATACTGAAATCGCACAAAAATACGCAGTTGCTCTCAGTACCGTTCGAAGAATTCGTTTGCGAGCAGGACAACTCGAGCTTGGAAATTGAACCAGCAGGTTTTGACGAAGTATGAAAGATGCCTGCTGATAGACGATCAAACCTACGTCAACATGGATTTCGGACAGCTTCCTGGCCAAAAAATATACTTGGCGACGGTACGAGGAGATGTTTCTGCGATGTTTAAGTTTGCTTATATGAACAAATTTTCCAAAAAAACTGATGATTTGGCAAGGGATATGCAGCTACGCAGCAAAGACCAAAGTGATCGTGACGAATAAGAAGATGGATTCGAAGTTGTACAAGCAAGAATGCCTCAAAAACCGCGTACTACCTTTCATTAAAGCCTAAAAGGTCTCGTGAAGTTTTGGCCAGATTTGGCGAGTTGCCAATACAGCCGGGAAGTCATCCAGTGGCACCGCGATAATAACGTAGATTTCATCGATAAAATATAAATCCACCCAACTGCCCGCTGTTCCGGCCCATCGAGAGATGTTGGCAATAATGAAGCGGAAGGTTGAAAAAAGTGGAAAAACGGCTCGGGACGTGACTCAGATGACCAGAATGTGGAATAAATGTGCCAAGGAAGTGGACTCCGGAGGTTTGCAGCGTTTGATTGGAGGAATAAAGAAGAAAGTGCGAATTTTCATTAGAAACGAAGAGAAATGATTTGTATTGATATTTTTTAAAGTTATTTTTTATATTTTTTAAAGTTTTACAGTGAGTTACCATTGTTTTGACGTCACATAAGTTAAATACATCAAAACAATGGTAACTCACTGTTAAACTTAAAAATATAATAAATAACTTTAAAAATATCAATACAAATCATTTCTCTTGCTCTAATGAAAATTCGCACTTTCTTCTTATTCCTCCAATCAAACGCTGCAAACCTCCGGAGTCCACTTCCTTGGCACATTTATTCCACATTCTGGTCATCTGAGTCACGTCCCGAGCCGTTTTTCCACTTTTTTCAACCTTCCGTTTATTATTGCCAACATCTCTCGATGGGCCGGAACAGCGGGCAGTTGGGTGGATTTATATTTTATCGATTAAATCCTACGTTATTATCGCGGTGCTACTGGATGACTTCCCGGCTGTATTGGCAACTCACAAATCTGGCCAAAAACTTCACGAGACCTTTAGGCTTTAATGAAAGGTAGTACGCGGTTTTTGAGGCATTCTTGCTTGTGACAACTTCGAATCCATCTTCTTATTCGTCACGATCACTTTGGTCTTTGCTGCGTAGCTGCATATCCCTGCCAAATCATCAGTTTTTTGGAAAATTTGTTCATAAATAAACCCCAAACATCGCAGAAACCTCCTAAACGCAAGTATATTTTTGGCCAGGAAGCTGTCCGAACCATGTTGACGTAGGTTTGATCGTCTATCAGCAGGCATCTTCATACTTCGTCAAAACCTGCTGGTTCAATTTCCAAGCTCGAGTTGTCCTGCTCGCAAACGAATTCTTCGAACGGTACTGAGAGCAACTGCGTATTTTGTGCTGATTTCAGTATCTGGATAGTTGAGGGTTTGCTCGACGATTCTCAACACCTTCTGGTTCAGCTTGTGGTCATATGTTCCACTACGACGCTTACCTTGAGGCACTCGATCCACGCTCTTTCGCTCCCTGAAAAGGTTGAATGATGTACACGGTTGATTTGGAGATTTTCAACGGTTTTGAATTTTTTTCACACCATCAACTGATCTATACCCAACGGTAAGAAGTTGATTTGTATCTTGTAATTGTTTTTCGAAATTTGCCATGAAAATTTCGCTCAGAAAGAGAAAGGGATAACTCATAGGGGTCAACTGTTTATAATGCACGTTTTGAAAGCAAAATATATTTTCTTCCATGCAAATTGCGCAAGTTTTATGTATGAACGTACTTTTTTCTTCCATACCATGCGTCGTTTTTTTCTGGAATACTAGGAAAGGGTTCTGGCTGAAAAGATATTCAAATTTCATCTTCTTTAAATCTATATTAGTTGACGAGCTCTGGAAATGTTGTGAGTTTTTAATTGATCGACTGAAAATTTGTGTGGCATGCTAACTCGTAAACTAACCATTTGTCTATTTCATGGGTGGGTGATTAGGTGGGGCTTATTTGAAAAAAATAATCGGGCACATGTTTTCCCATGTGGAAAATGATCTTTAGGGTCCATCAGATGACATACTAAAATTTCAGATTTTTTCGTTAAGGTTTAGAGGTGCCGAAATGGGCCTAAGTGCAAAATGTCGAATGGTAGCAAATATCGACCAAAATAGATGCATCTATAAGTAAACACGTAATTTTGTGACCCTAAAGGGCAAAAATTTTGTCGGTTTTGCGGTATCTCTCAACGTTTCTGAGATATAAGCCTCAACAATGAATGTGTGTTTGCACTTACGCCAACATATTTGAACTATCACAAGCAACATCTTTGCTGTACAAAATTATATACTGAAAAAAAGCAGAGAGAAGAGAGCGAGAGAAGGAGGGAGATTTAGAGAGAGAGAGAGAGAGAGAGAGAGAAAGAGAGAATGTTCTTATAATTGAGAGTGTGGATCATGGATCTTGACATATTTAAACGTGTTTATATATTGATTAATATTGAACTCATAAAATTACATGTCATGTCGAATACTGATTAACAATAGTACTTTTCTTTAAATTAGCAAAGTTTTGGTTATGAAAATTCACGTTTACAATAAAGTTTTGGAAGTGGTTTTCGTTTTGAGTTGTTACCATTATAATCTTGAATCAGTCTGATGGCTCTTTCTGTGTGATAGTTTACCTCGCGACGATTACCTGGAATTTCTTTAATTAACTATAATCTTTCTTAATAGCACTAATGCTATAAGCGTGCAATTCTGTCAGCCTGGATCAATTCATGCTGCTAGGTGGATGGCAAAAGCCATTTATAACTTGAAAGTATGAATCCTAGAGAGTTTGAGCTGTTTAGTGGAATACCTGTAACTAGAAATCACAAGAAAAATTAGCATTTTCCATTTAATTCCAACTTCCATTGCTTATCTTGACAGATACGCGTATTTCGTTTCGTCTTCAGTGTCTCGTACCAATAACTCGAGTCGAATTGTTAGTACGAGACACTGACGAAGTCTGCACATTGTAGAAGAAATACGCATATCTGTCAAGCTAAGCATAGGTAGTTGGAATTAAATGGAAAATACTTATTTTTCTTCTTATTTCTAGTTGAAAGTATGGCTATTTCGAGCGCAATTCAAACTTTTAAGGAAAGAAACTTCAGGACTTCTGGATAATTGTACGTTTCTGGTATCAATGTATATTGAGACCTGGTTTTCAGCAACTCGTCCTACGTTGGCACCTAAAATAAATCTTCTATTGATCTCCTGGCTTCAATTCCAAACAATTAATTTGGCTGCTGCAAGCAGTGCTAAAAATAAGTTTTCTTCACACATGTGGTATCTGAGCAAAAGACTTGTTGGTCTCGCCATTTTCGATTAAAGCCTTCCAGATATAGAACGACAGGACCTAGATTAAAGCTAATCTCGGTAATAAAAAAATCTGCGAGAAAAAGAGATGTTCCAATCAGAGATCTGTTGAACATACCATACTTCAAAACGAATACCACGTCCTAAACCTTATTGTAAACTTTGCTAATTTGAAGAAAAGTACTATTGTTAATCAGTATTCGACATGACATGTAATTTTATGAGTTCAATATTAATCAATATATAAACACGTTTAAATATGTTCAAGATCCATGATCCACTCTTAATTATAAGAACATTCTCTCTTTCTCTCTCTCTCTCTCTCTCTCTCTCTCTCTAAATCTTCCTCCTTCTCTCGCCCTCTTCTCTCAGCTTTTGATCAGTTTATAATTTTGTACAGCAAAGATGTTGCTTGTGATAGTTCAAATATGTTGGCGTAAGTGCAAACACACATTCATTGTTGAGGCTTATATCTCAGAAACGTTGGAAGATACCGCAAAACCGACAAAATTTTCGCCCTTTAGGGTCACAATTAATTACGTGTTTACTTATAGATGCATCTATTTTGGTCGATATTTGCTACCGTTCGACATTTTGCACTTAGGCCCATTTCGGCACCTCTAAACCTTATCGAAAAAATCTGAAATTTTAGTATGTCATCTGATGGACCCTAAAGATCATTTTCCACATGGGAAAACATGTGCCCGATTATTTTTTTCAACAAGCTCCACCCTAGTGGGTGATCCTATCGTTGAAATAATTTGACGCATGTCATTGCCAGGACTTGTGAATTTTTGCAAGACATTTAATCGTAGGCAACGAAGAATTTGACACTCTTAGATTGTTAATTTCATTACCAGATGATAATTTGCATTCTTTAAGTAGTTCTCCACGTATGTTGTGTTCGTGTGTGTTTTTTATTTGTGTGGTGTTTGTGTTTTTGAGGATATTAGCTGTTTCTGTTCTGGTTTCTTGTATTTGTGAGTGTGTAAACCGTTAGTGTTGATTGCAGTCTCTATGTCGATTATTGTTCGTATATTGTCAGGATTTCTATTTAATTCTTTTTAGTACACTCCAGTGAGTCAACTTGAAGAATGAAGAATTATCTCATGTGGATCAGATTCCTTAAAGGAGCGTAAAATCTATGAAGTCTTCGTATTTTTTAAGTTGAATCTGCGGTACATAATATA
Organism: Aedes japonicus; assembly: GCA_034211315.2. Classification (NCBI taxonomy): domain Eukaryota; kingdom Metazoa; phylum Arthropoda; class Insecta; order Diptera; family Culicidae; genus Aedes; species Aedes japonicus. The sequence continues at coordinate 80,051 of JASCZW010006602.1, forward strand.
ACCTGCGGTTTGGAAAAACGATCTCATACTGATGCAGAAATTATCGATCAGTTGTAATGATATTAAAACTGTTATGGTTTTTGGAGTTGACAGTTGTTGTAGTTGTAGTTGGCATTGTTGGAATTCACGACACGCTTGTGTTCGCTTGTGTTCGATGCTCAGAGTTTCGTAGTAAAATTTAATCACATGACTTACAGTCGACTACACCCTACTCTTACCACAAAAGCTCAACTCAGTGGACGCGGTGGTTCTACGCCCCAACAAAAAAAACAGTCGACTGCACGATTCCGAGTTGTTTTCCGATGTCCCGATGAAAGATTTGAGAATTTTCCAGATGCTTGCGCAAAATCAATTCACGACGTTATTTTTCGGGTGACGCCATTTATTCCAATTTTCGTAAAACTGAACGTAAACTAACTATAGCAAAAAAAAAGTCTAAGCTACTTCTACTTAAATTTACAAAAGAAAATACCCAATGGGTAATTTTCTAAAGTGTTTTTCCCGTGATGCAATTTGATGTGGGACATCTTTAACACATGAAGACCGTGTTGAGTCAGTACAGAAACAGTTTTTATTGTATTCTATGCGTATGTTATGAGTTTTTTGTCTACCATTTAAGAACCCAGATCAATGTTAATTTTAATAAATGATCTTGAAAACGACGGTGTTCCTATCATTTATAAACAATGTTTTGTGACAAAGAGTAAATGACACTTAAATTTACGGAAGCTCATCTTCTACGCTCCTTCCCGTTCCTTAAGAAGCTGCAATTTATTCTATATACAAAATCAAAGAACTAGCTATTAGCATAGACGTTTGCACACCTCGTGGATGGAGCTACGATGAGAAATAATTCGTTGAAGATATTGCATGTCACCATGAAACGGAACCAGTTACTGATACGTTTTTCGACGAAATAATCTCCACAAATATACTCCTCGATCGCTCACCTGGCCAACGTCTATGCAACCGTTAAAGATAGGGAGGATTTGGTATCTACCTTAAGAAGACACGGAGAACCCACGAAGCCTTCAATAGATATCAAAGGAAAGGGGAAAAGAATATTCGGAGAGAATAGTTAAACAGAATGCATTGTTTGCTGTACAGAACAAAAATTTATTTCTATGGTTGTTGGGAGCATCTAGTCTTAGAAGGTTAAGTGATGCTCCATTTTTTCTCCAAACAGTTGAGGCTTAAGCATTAAATTTAGTCCTAGCCTTATATGGCTTATGGTTACGCGATTCTTGAAATGAGATGAGAAAAATATTTAAGTATAGGATGTTGAAAGAGAACTTATCAGATTTCTCGGACTGCAGAAACAACATTGCATCATCTTAAGATATAGTCAATTTAGGTTTCTTCTCTATATTTTGGAAACTTCGCGAAGTAAAATGCTCTGTTCGAATAATAGAACAATCTGCTCGATTGCAATTGTGAAACTTGAAGAATTTTCACAAATTCTAGCTGGTTCAGAAAATCACAAACATTTTAGAGATAGAAGAGTTTCATGGTGTGAGTTCGACACAAACCTTCTATCACAATGAATAGCAGTAACTTGTTAATGTTTAAAATCGTCTTTTTTAAGTTTCTTCAGCTGATTTAGCACAAACATGGTACTTGGAATGAACATAGTGACTGTATAGAGGGAATTCATTTCAGAGTTTTCTAAATTATTGTTCAAGGATGGTCTCTCCAAATAATTTGTAGGAAACGATGAGGAATAAAGCCACATTAAACGTCAACCTTAATTATTCAAAATACAAGTTTTAGTGATTCTTAAAAAACCATTTGATAGGTGAACATATTTGTGCTGTAATGCGTTGCGTTAGTAATTAAATAATCCGTAGATTGCACGCAGGAAGCTGGTATGAGACTTCCTTCAGCTCTCTTATTTCGGATTGCTTATGAAAAGCAATTTGGGAAGTAATAGCTGTCCAACCAGGATTCAGAGTAGATAAGCATGAAAACATTTATTGCCCACCACGCTGAGGCAAATAGGAAAAAAGCGATATATCATTTACTTAAATAATAAATAAATAAAACTTATATCTATATTTATTAGAAATCTATAGCCAATTTGTTTAAATTAGGAAGTAGAGTATGTGTCCCTTAACTCGGCCTATTATGCAATGATCGATTACATTTTTTATTATAACTCATAAAGTGTTTAAGCTGTGAGCGAGATTCAACTAGTCAAAAACACTTGCTAAAATAAGTTTGATACGACATTTGGTAGTATGTATCACGAAAAGTTACAAAACTCATTTCAGTAAGAAACATTCGAGGGATATGGACTTAATGTCGGTCAGGTTAAACGTTTTCACTACGTTATTTATACATCAGGCGATAGTTGAGATCATACAAAAAATATGTCCCCAACATTGGGTCTACGCTTTTCTTGTAAAATCATTGTTATTTTAGCTATGTGAACAATATGGAAGTTTGCAACGTGTAACCATTTTCTGCACATCTAGACTGCATTACTCGCTTTATCGATTCAATTAAGCTTCAAATTTTGATCACTTGAAGATCGTGTAGATCATCTGTTCAGCTTAACCAGTGAAACCATGATGCCCAAAAAGTTCAAGAAATCGAAAATTACGTGTAAGCGAACAATTACAAGTTGATTAATATTGCCTCCATTGCTTCGGATTACATCGGTCTTCCTAATAGCAATATGATTTTGTTGATTATCGCTAAATTAATGACACATTTGGTATATATGCAAATTAAGGAGCTAGGCTAACATTACATACAATCACCCTATGTTGATGAAGCTTTTTTCAAATCAACCCTCCTATTTTTTATAACGATTCAAAATAATATATTGGCCAAATATTGCTAGAAAGCAAAAAATCTTTTTGGATAAAAGTATCATCATCAAATAACGTAACTAGAATTAGTAGAAAAATTAGTATCTTCCATTTAACTCCAACTACCTTGCTATTCGACAGATACGCGTATTTCATCTACAATGTGCAGACTTCTTCAGTGTCTCGTACTAATAACTCGACTTAGTACGAGACACTGAAGAAGTCTGCACATTGTAGACGAAATACGCGTATCTGTCGAAGATAAGCAAAGGTAGTTGGAATTAAATGGAAGATACTAATTTTTCTACTAATTTCTAGTTACAGGTATTCCATTAAACAGCTCAAACCCTCTAGGATTCAAATAAAACGTTCCAAAATAAAATTGTCTATGTTGACTATTTGTTTCGTTTGATTTCTTCTTTGAAAAAAAACATTTGATCAGAGAATGCGTCTTGACACCACAATACATCATTTTCTAACACTTCCAGAATGACTTATAATTGCGAATATTCTGGAACAGACCAACCTAGCCGTACTGAAGAAATCTTATTATGGAGTTTAAATTAGACAGGAATAAAACAGTAAGATTAAAGGTAAATAGGTGAATACGGAAAAATACTCATCATCGGGGATGCAACATTGTTACTCTTGCAGGCAGTAGTCAGAAACCCTAATGTAACTCGGATTCAAAAATTTCAATCCACTTTTTGAAATCACATTGACCTGGCCCATCCTACTATCTCTCCAGTGAATTAATCCTTTTGCACCAGACACTTCCGGAAGCTTGAAAACCAACACGTACGCAGCAGTGCAAAATAGCAAACAATTTCCTGACAAAACAGCAACCGATAGTCTTACAACACATCAATTAACACTCAGTAACAAGAGAATTAAATTTCTTCACTAAAAAACTATCGATTTTCATATTTCTGAAGAGCGAAAAAAAAGCCATTGAGAAATCAAACTTGGCGTCCGTGCACACGCAAAGCCTACCTCGATCCTGAAAAGCTTGAAACGGTCTCTTCATAAATAAAATCAAAGCTATGCCCAAAGTGGACTCATTAATAAGATGGAGTCTATAGTAAGAAATACTGTACTGTACTGTATAGTACAAACACTGTACTATAATTTACGTAAACTTTAGGCAAAATGTAAAATTGGTCTACCAAGATGATTGACGACCAAATAAATAAAAAAAGCAATTAATTTTAACAAGCGAATAATTGCATTTTCTAAAATATTTTCTTACATATGCTGATTCAACTTCTCATTAGAACAACACCTGCGTTATAATGTTTCGCTACGAAACTCGGTTAAGCGTTGTTTAATCTAAAATCGTGAACATAATAATGCATCAAACTGTTTAACATAGTTTACTATAACCGACCTTGTGTTATACACAACCCCACTGATTTATTTTTGCAAACGAAACTTTAGCTTACGATCCACTTTAACAATGCGCCTTAAACTCTACCCTAGCTTCAGCACGCACACAACCAACAACTCAACGAAAGCTTTTCAACATATCGAAATGACGTAGATCTCAACGAAAGACCCAAGGGGAGACCCAAACAGAGAGTTCCCTATTAGAAACAAACCGCACCGACCGTTCTTGCTCTCGCGCATACCGACGTCGATTGCTCTCCGATGTTTTGATTCTCTCGAAAATCGCGCATAGCTGAGCCATGTTGTGCATCTTCACCATCAACATAACCAACCCGCGGTCGTGATTTTAATTTATTTGTCGCTCGCGCGCGCACGATCCGCCGGCTTCTCACCTGTCCGCCGCGCGGAGAACTTGCCAGTTGAGATCTGAACGGCAACGGTGTCGGTAGTCTGCGTCACGTGCTATTCGGAACTCTCGGGTCCCAGTAAAGAGGTTCAGTGTGTTAGGAAAAGTGAAGAAGAGGGTCGCTTTCAACACAACACAACACAACACAACTCCCGAAGACGAGTTTGGCTCGCTGATTTTGTCGTGATCTGGTGTAAGCTCCTCTTCCGTCGGTCGGTTCTCTCCCCTTCCCGTGCGACGAAATCCGGCGCTCGAGGTTTTGGGTCTTAAGAAGGGAACCGTTCCCCGGGCAAGTGACGGTTGGAAGTGGTGCTGCTGCGCATTAATGCCGATGAGGGCATCCTAAAAGTGAGTGAATCAAGGGCCGCGGGAAAACTTGTGTAATAGTTTTTTTTATTAGTGTGATGGAATGCTTATTTATTTTGGAAGGTTGTTTTTATTCGCTCGTGAATGGCAAGTGTTTTCATGAGAAAGATATTTTGGATTAGCCTAATCTGCGAGGAAGCAAACAAACAACAGTGATTGTGAGAATAGCTTTGGAAATATTTGGAAAGCAAATTAAAGTTTATGAATGGAACTGTTTTCTCGGTAGACTTTCCTCATTTCTGGTCTACGTGGAATCAAAACAAACACGTTTGGATTGGTGATTAGCTACGAATTGTGTGTGACAGCCATTTTTTCGTGTCCGTCTACTTCGAAGGGGAACTGTAACTTTCGATCAGTGAATGCGGTATCATTTCTTGCTGCTTCAGAAAGTGCCTGTTGAAATAGAAAGTGTGAGTATAATTGGAAACTAAATGACAAAAAGTGACACGCAACAGACCCGGACGACGATGATATCACATGGTACCTAGTAGGGAAACCTGAAACCATCTTGGAACAGAGAGACATATTCTTTGACCGTTTTGTGCGGTTCGCAAAGCAACGGGTTTGGCAGCATATTTTCGCACGACAAGCGAGATGCTTGGACACTTAGCTAGGAAGTGATCAAGCGTATCTTCTTTGCCAATGGAATTGTTTTCCAATTTCTCCTTGTTTGGGCGCGCGCAATTTTCTCTTATCGGTTTTCTCTCCAGCAGACAAAACCGTCGATGGGGGTGGAGTTGATACAGACAATGATCATCCGGGCACTGATTAAAAGAAGATATTGAGCAGCAAAGTTTTGAAAGCAAAAATCCATGGAAAAATCAGCATTGATCAATGTTGGTTATTGAATTTAGAAGTTCATAAGACGTCCAGGATTCAACGGCAATTTTCACGATTGAATTCAACATTTTCAAATTCAGAGAGAAAATCCTGATTAAGATTGTTCTTCAAATTTAGATCACAACCACAATATCTGACAACTGATCACCGATATTCGGACACCTTTCAAAGTTGTTTATCTACCGTGCCGATATATGAACAATGCATAAATCCAGACATTTAATTTTTCATTAGTTAGCAGGTCATTGTTTCAACAAAAAATAATTAATTTTAACAAGCGCGTAGAATTTCCCCTCGATTAATTCCAAGCTTAATGAAATTGTTTGCAATCTTTCATGCGCCATTCAACAATGTTTGCAATCTTTCATACGACTAGCTAGATTCAGGCGTTATTTGGCTAAATTTAACATGAGATATCCCATTATCTTCTGCCAAATCTAGTATTCCCATTATGTGCATTATATAACTGAGAAAACTCAATGTTTCTTTTTATCTGTGTATATACCGCATGTGTATCGTAGGCTACGCCAAACCATTTGATGTTTTAATCTGTTCAATAAGTTCAATAGAAAAATATATTATTGATTTCTAAAGAGTCATTTAGTGTCTCGAAACAGATCGTATACCAGACAACGTTTGCCGTAAGATAGCCGTAAGATGTGATATCTGAGCTTCAGTATTATATAGTAGCCCTTAAAATTTCACAATCGTGTTCGAAATTGTACACATCGTTGAAGGCATGCGGATAAATAAAAAAAAGACTGAAACTCTTTCTGCTGGCTGCATTCTCGATGGTTGTCTTCCTGTTAGCATGTTCCATAGAATATAATTTTTGTGTTTTCGTCTGCTTTATTCATGCTGGTCACCTATTCGTTGGCTGTCTTCTTTTGAGCTAACTTTCCACAGGTTGACTTCTTGTCTGGTATCTACTATCTTTATTTTTTAAACAAACCTTTATAAATGCAATAGTGGCCCTGAAGGTCCCTTTTTACTTTCCTGACTGAAAAAGTGGCCCTGACACAGGGTCATACAATTTCATTTTCAATAGAAAATCGTCGTGAGACGATGAACTTAACATTTATCCCTTTCAATTGAAACACATTATCTTCTTTTGCCAGCCTCGTCTTAGTCAGCTTCAGCAAAACAATATTCAAACAAATATTTTCGACTAAGTTTTTCCTTCTTTATTTATTTAAGCCCTCGGAGTCAAACTACACAGAAAAGAAATAATTAATTTTAACAAGCCCTTAAAATTTTCCCGCGTTTGATTTCAAACCAAAGAAGACGTGAACAACTTAATTGTTTGCGATTTTTCATGCGTCATACAACAATGTTTGCAATATTTCATTCAACAGGTTACATATAGACGTTATTGGCTTTAATTTACATGAAATATCCCATTATTTTCTGCCAAATCTAGCATTCCTTTTATCTGTGTAGTATGAAGCAAGACTATTTAAATTCATGCAATACGTGTGGATTCATATTCATTTCTAATATATTCATTATTTTTAAGACTATCAACAGTGTCATCAGATAAAGTCACTGTAGCAACAAAAACAGTAATCAACCATTTCATGAAATGATAAATGAAATTTTTGCTATTTAAGTTGCTTCCACGCTATCCCTGCTCAAACCCAAATGCAATGTTTGCAATTTCAACAAGTCATCGCAGTAACAAACAGAAACGCACTTGCCAGCTCAAGGAGCTTTTTGTCGAGCAAAGTTACAGCAATTCGTGCATCGTCAAATGACAGTACACCTAGCAACACTGACACTCATTTTTCGGAGGAATGAAGTCAAATCAATTTCAACGAAGTTGATTCACGATCGTTCCCCCAAGCCTGAATTTCATCGCTTTCGACGTTGGCTAGATCGCAAATGAATTTAAGCTTACTCACGTTTGAAAAGGAGTGAATTGTGAGTGAATCGGTGAAAGTAAGATTCATTAACTACACCGAAAAAAAAATCCTGTAGTAAAAACTACCGTTTTACCCGACTATGCCTATTTTCAAAACTACCATAAAATTTCAGTCAAATTTACAACGTTTATGGTGCAAACTTCAACATTTGTGGTATATTTGACAGACTTCATACTGCTATCAATCACTCCATGGTTGATCTAATTGCAGGCATGGTCGCATTTATAGTCAGGTGAAATTGTTGGTGTTTGCGCTTAAATTAACCCTCGAAATGGTAGTTTCTACTGCGGTGTACACGAAAGCTTATTATAGTGGAGTGAAATGAATACAAAAGCGATTCATTTTCATTTTAATGCTTCAAAAATGTAGGGCCCTGGAGCTGGACCTGAGTGGATCCATTTGTTTGAAGCCTTGTTCAAAACTGTTCTGTTGGCTGACTTCTCGTTGATTTTCTTCCCACTGGCCTCTTGTTCAGTGGCTAACTCCCGGGGATATAAAGGCAAGGATAAGACGCCCATTGCCCTCACTCTGCGCCGTGAGTTAAATGGCAAGCCGTCACTGAATAGCCACCCCAAATGACGTGATATTTTGTTACTTTACCTGTGACGGCCATTAAGAAGAATGGTGGACTTTCTGTCGATGACATCTTGCTGCCGCTTTCCGTTGTTTAACTTTCTACGGCTAGCTGACTCCACGCTTGGAGCCACCACACAGAATGTCTGTAGACTGGCTCGCACTTTGCTGACCGTAGCCTCATTGGTGCTATAGCTTAGTAGCCTATCAGCAGAATGCCTATCCACTGGCTGGCTTCTCAGGCTGGCTTCACAGGCTGGATTCGCTGGCTAACTCCGCTGGTCTTAGTTGTCCACGAACATCGAACGAATGGAATTACAATCGAAGTAACACCAGTTATCTACGTATAGTTGGTGGTATTTGATACAATGTTTTTAGACGCTCCATCTCTTGAATGGAGCGAGGCCACGTCCAGCCAAAAGATCGCGTTCTCCTTTACGTGATACTTTTTGATAAAG